>OZ026818.1:346285-400228 GCA_964023185.1 Macaria liturata | reverse complement strand
AGGACATTGCTTATAGTGCTAGTGAACGCCCGCAGCTGCGGCCGGGTTATGATGGAGTATAACGTAGTCTATGTTATTCTCGAGATTTTCATAGTACCACGATACAAACGATCACGACGATCTGTCGCTCAAGTTTCATACAGAAGAAAACCTATCGAGTCAAAACAGTAACCTCTTATTCTCTTTCGCTCACTCGTTCAACTAGCACAGAGTGCTCACGTCTCACTAGACTCGCGACACACATCCAAACTTGCTTGACCGGTATGTAGGTCTGGATATTGACCACTCGTGTTGCCTGCTGGAAGTTCAACCCACCTACACGCTAGCTCGTACACTGAAGCTGTTTCATGTTATTCAGATCCATGATACTTGTTTCACTAGTAATAACATTGTATCAAAGTAACATTTGTCTTATTTATTTGATTGCGTAGGGCGAGAAACTGTACCTGGTCCGGCCGCTCCCCCGCCACGAGCCGCCCTGCTGAGTCCCCCCGCGCGCCGCCCCCCGCGCCCGCGCGCCGCCGCCGCAGTGACGGCGACGTCACGTTGACGTCACGCCGGAGCTGACGTCGACGTGACGCCGAGTGGACGCTGCGGCTTAACTGCACAACTTCACAAACACTTGCCTGAATTCACTGACGACATTGTTTCTTAGAGAATTCATTATTGTTTTCCTAGCCCTGAGCTAAAAGAAGAAAAAGAAATTGTCTATAACATGTAATGTGACAAAAGTATGAACATGTCTACTTGTACTTGCGATACATATAGTTTCTGTTCCTGTCGGCCGAATGACTGAGCTTCAGTCCACGTTGTTGATAAAAGCAAAATATTGCGATGTTGTTCATGTATGAATTATACTCGGGTTGATTTAATAAAGTATCGTCAGTGAATGCAGCCACAGTACTCAGGTACCACCTACATCTATACTTTATTTTCTTTCTACTTTTCAATAACTACATGCAAGTCTTGTGATTTGTATAATTCCAAATTTTCAATGGATTGGTTGAAAAATGTTATAGTAAAATTGAAAGATGAAGAACGTCACGAGAGATCTGCGCAACATTTCTTTGTTTGTAAGTGATCGAACTCGATTGATATCGGCCATAAGAATTATAATTTAGTATTTTGTATTATACGAGACACCTGATCAAAATGATGATAGGTCGAGGTAAGTTTGAAATTAACAGATTCCTCTTCGTTCTAACGAAAAATCATACAAATGACAATTTGTCACGTAAAGATAATGCATAAGGTCCAAACTAATCCGTAATGAAAATAACAAGTAATGACTGTAGTTACCTATACCTATAACACTCTCGGGAATCTGTTGTTCTCAAACTGGCCTCATAATATATACTCTACTTGTAGCATAATGTGGCGTTGATGCAATGCCCGATTTATTATTAATTATTAACTTAACAATAAACATAAACCAAAACTTGGCTTGTTCGACGCATCTCTAATTGTATAAGAGCAATTTTTACATATTATTTTAGGTAAGAAACCAGTAAGTAGTGTAATTTTTAAATGAGTTTATAGTTAAACATATAGATATCCGTAAATATATGTCGAGTCCCGTGCAGTCCCTCCTGCAGGCTCGAGTGATCCCCCGCCAGGAGGAGGAGGGGGGGACAAGGTGACCAACATAGTTGTGGAATATATCCACTGCGAGCAGTATTGTGGAATGGCATAATATTGTTACACACGTACATGATCCAATGTAGAACGCAACTGTTCAATAACACGATGTGGTTCTTGTGAAGAGAACGCTGCCGTTCGTGGACACGACGTGTGTACACTCGCGACGGGAAACAAACAATATGAAACGATGTACACCGGTATATATATGCATCAGTTGTGATGTCTGGCTACATGTAAGATAATATAGGTCATCTCGTGGAGTCTCGTGGATCGACTGGAACGACGTGAAAGTGGGATTTTTTACATTTTTATAGTCGCGGACGTCACGGTGTTTATATTATCGTAAATAATATTAAGCGTGATAGATCCATTTATACATTGAAAGTCTGACTAGGGTGTGACGTGTGAGGGCGCGTACACTTTTTTATTGTTCTTGTGGACTTACGAGTATCTTCATAAAAGTTTAGTCTATTTGACAACGAATTAGGCATCCCATGTGGAATAAAGATACGGCTCCACTACCGACTACACTCTAAGAGATGGAGGTGTTTTGAGGAATGCATTAATTCAAACATCTTTAATTAAAAATTACTATTTTCACGTCCAAAAATCACGACCTGAAAAATAGTCTGCCAATCAAAGATGCCCAAACTGTTGTCATTGAACAAAATTATCTAATTTTGGGTTTCTTTTATTTATATATTTTGTATTGGACTCTATACGAGTGTAGTCGGTGGTGGAGCTGCGGGGTTGGAATCTCTCGCGTGGATTTCCATTGAGTGACATGCGCTAGTCATTACGCCTACATCACAAGTACTTCCGCTTGTATTCCCTCGGCCATACTGTAACGTGTGGCGTCATCCATCCTCCTTCGCCGCCATCTTGTCTCTGCCAGGCGACACACGGCGAGCCAGGATCAATGCCGAGTCACACGTTACTGATGTATGTTCCTGTATATATATATTTGTATCATTTGTACAATCTAATATTATGATACAGATGTGTAAACGGCCTTAGCTCTGTCCGTGGCAGCCTCATGTAACCCATCCACTTGTTCTCATCTTGCAGAACTATACTTTGCTATAAGGCCGCTACTGATTATGAATGGTGTTTTCACATAATTGTTTCATAATCCGTCTAACTGTAAGGAAGTCACACATTCTCATATTTAAATGGGGTATCACACAGTACGGTCATGTCATGTCTTAAATCCACAAGTTTTTGATTTTATTCAGTAGCAGATGATCTAGGAGGAATTCAAGTTCATCACAATCAGTACGTAATTAACCAATATTGTTTGCAAATTGATTCACGAATACAATACAAATGAAATGAATACATGTTGGTTTAATACACAGCTGATACCACTAGCTGATTATCATACCGTGCGATACATACATAGTAAATATTATAATAATTTATCATAGTTGTGACATTATAACTATGGCAGCTGATTTGTTGTTATTTTTATTACCATTACATTATATTTATTTTATGTTTTTGTACATAGCAAAACAATATAAAATGAAATGCGAATCACGTCGATATTTAAACTGGGCTACTTATGTTAAATTATATATTTAGTTATAAAGCACCGTCTCAACAGCTTGCCTTGAAGTCCCGTATTAGAAACAAAGCACCGTCTCAACAGCTTGCCTTGAAGTCCCGTATTAGATGGACATACGTAGAACGCGCGGTTTGTTCGTGAGTATGACACTCCATTACGAAAAGTATTACATAGCTTTTAAATGAAACGATTTATTTTTGTACGGACGTTTTGGTTTACGACGCGACAGTTGCATGCACCAAGTGTAGTTTGTATGAACCTAGCTCTAAGTGTAGCGTACTCTGCGTTGAGGGTGTTTTCCACTCTGTACTCCACCGTATCTTGCATTTACTGACATGCTGCATATGTAATCTAACCTGTATACTTCATGCATAATCCTTTGTTGTGTAAGACTTTTTGTGTGTACTTTTTATAATATTCGAAACGTTCGAAGGAAAACATCCTCGAGTGAGCAGTTCGACACATTCAATTAAATGTGATACTAGAGATATGGCTTCTGTTTGCAAGACACCAAACCCGCGCTCGAAAATTAGATATTTTAGCAAATTGTTGAATAGTAGACGAAACACTAGTCATATCTCGGGGACGCATTTCCTAAGTAACTAGATCTTTTTGATGTATTTAATACGTTTTATACTCATGTAATTAGAGTTAATGCGAGTCAGTGTAGTGTAGTCCAAATTTAGGTAATTGCCGACCTTCGTGAGCTCGATGTAACAGTACACACTTTTACAAGCAGCTTCCCAGTACTATGTCAGTGCATAGTTCTGATATACCACATCGCTTTGCTAGTACATTTAATTAACTTATCGTTTCGATGTCTTCCGAGGTATTGGAAAGATGAAGAAGTATTACGGAAGTGCACAAATATTCACAGTTGGTTAAGGAGAATAAATGGACTTTTTGAATGTGAAAATTTTTCTTTACGTGGCGAAGCGGACAAATATATCAGAGTTTGAATTTGTTCTGTGAATGGTAAAGAATAAAAAAGTTAAAATGTATAAGAGGATTTAATAAAATGAGAGTGTGTGTGGACGTGTGTTCACAGCAGTGTGACTATGTGTGTAGAGTGGACATAGTGTTCACAGCAGTGTGACTATGTGTGTGGACATGTGTTCACAGCAGTGTGACTATGTGTGTGGACGTGTGTTCACAGCAGTGTGACTATGTGTGTGGACGTGTGTTCACAGCAGTGTGACTATGTGTGTGGATGCACTCATGTAACGTGGAAGCTTTACTAAATGAAACATTGCCAAACGCAGGAAGCTGGCTTACATTCCTCGCTGTATGGACTCGGTTGTAAAGGACGGTACCAAAGTACCACAAGCTTGTCTAAACCGACTAAAACACATAACTGTATTTCGTTTGATAGAATAGTTTTAGATTCATTAGTGATTCGGTTTTTTATTTTTATATTGCTCAAAGTATAATAATTTTATAATTTGTATTTGTAACCGTGTGTTTGTTTTCGTGTATATTCTCTGATGTAACGAGCATTATATGATACCAATGTAAGTGCAGTGTATAATATTTAACAATATAATTTATTTATTAATTTGCAATCTGAAGTTTTATTTAAGTACCTACCTAGACAAGTAACGCTTTATTCAACAATTTTATAAAGTCGGATTTAATTTAAAATTGCTGCTTATTCTGTCTAGCTATATTCCTTATAAATTTCTTACAATTCATTACAATAATTTATTAGCTGCATAGGATAATGTTAGATTCATGAAATAAAGCACCGCTTGTTCTGTAATACTCATTTATTGTTAGTGTAACTTATATAAAATAGTTAAGCAGGGTACTCATCTAGCCGTGTAGCATGTAATGTATTAGATACTGTATCAAGTGAGTACATAGACACGAGCCCGCTGGTGGTGGTTCGCAGGGAGATCGCAGCGCTCCGCCGAGTGGCGGTATCGCTGCGAGCACAAAGCGGCTCGCAGTGCGGATCCGAGAGCTCGCAAATAGATACGCGATGACTGTGGACGAGCCGTACTCACATGAAGGTTGGATACGTTACATGCTACGTTACGTGCTACATGGCAGGTGAGTACCCTGCTTTATAACCATAGCTAGCTACTTATTGCAGAGCTGTAGGTTAATTATTCAAATAGCCCCCGTATCTGGGCAACATGTATTGACTAAACAAAGCGAGCAGAGCAACGATATAACTTTATAGGACAGAAAGTGAGAAGTGTTCGTGATTTTTGCGATTTGAAATTGTTTTGCAATGTTGTCGCGCCGTGATAAACTACTCGTGCAGCCTTGGGAAGACAGACGCTTCAAGGATCATCGCTCTAAAGTACGTGTTTAATGTTGTACTCTAGTATTTATTTTATTTAGGTATCTTGTTATCGAATTGGTATGGTACTGAACAGCTTTGTAAGCAATTGGTGAGTGGATTTATCTACCTACTTGATTGTATTGTGGATTAATCGCTCTCAATATGAAGTTATTGTACCTCTTAGCCATGTTTCCAATGTATGGGATCGGTTTCCCTGATTTTGATCATAGTAGACAAGGTTCTAGGAACGCACAAATCACCAACTATCTTACATATAGTCTCAGATAGTTTTCAGTTCTACTCAAAACAATAAATATAGGAAAGGAGAAATTAGCTACGCCGTTCTTCATTTATAAATATGCACGTTGTAGGTACATTGCATTTACATCTAATTTAGGTAATTGCTAAACATAGATTTTTTTTTTTTATCTTTATTTTGTAAAGGGTTTGGTCAGACATGACCATGTCACCCCTATTGGGCCTTACTTAAAATCTACGCTTAATTCCTACTAATACTAATTGATATAGCAATATGGCCGAGTCCGACATGGGCTCAGCCAGAATGCTATTACACACACCAAGTTCTTTTACATTAAATCCCGTAACCATTTGGAACTGAACTCTTTCGGCTTCGTTCCGGACACATTCCACAATCATATGATATATGTCTTCTTTAATTGAGCATTCACAACAATTTTCAGTATCATTTTTGCCTATCATGAATAAGAATTTATTCAGTGGAATGTGTCCAGAGCGGAGCCGCAGAGCGATAACTAGTAGCGGTCTGCTTATATGTATAGCTGCGAACCAAGGCGAATGAGGAAGACTGGTCTGCAAAGTACCATACCAGGTACTTTTGACCCATCCCTGCTCGCCAAAGTGCTTCTCCCACATCTCCCTGCATCTTTGTCGTACCAGGTGCAAGCAGTCCGACCACAACGGAAAACATTCAAGTGGAGTTCCTTGAGTTATAGCATCTTTGGCAAGCCGGTCGGCTTCCTCGTTACCTGGGATACCTACATGCGACGGGATCCATTGGATCTTTACAATTTTGCTATGATTTAATCTACGGATGGATTCCAATATGCTATAGGCTATCGGTGTTCCTCGAAAATTCGAGGACAAACGAGCCAGATGTTGAATAGCACTTTTAGAATCCGTTAAAACAACAAAACTGCCTGAGTGTGAAATTGATTCTATATAAGTGATTGCTTTGTCTATGGCAATAAGTTCTGTATACATTGTTGATAGACGCGCTTCGACACTCAGTTGTATAGTTGTATTTGTTTGAGGATCAAACACAGCTAATCCGTTGCCCTGATCGTCTTTGGATCCGTCCGTATATATTTTATGATATGATTCATATTCCATATTTATGAAATTCTCACAGATTTGTTTTAAATCGCTGTCTAAATATTTGTTTTTAGGTTTATCTACAACATTAATACTAGCTGATAGCACGTGCTTAGATCCACATTGCTGGCCCACGTATCTAATGAAAACATCTCTAGTTGTGTACAGGCGTGAATTCGTACGTTTTTGAGTTGTGCGTGAGCTAAGCATAATAATGGTTTATTTTTATTTTTCCAATAGGCCCAATACGAAGTGTATATACTCTCACACTGAGTACTTAAATTTTCTATAACGCTGATGAGATTATTACTTTTAAACGATTTGCATTTAAGCCAAAACTTTCCTGCTAAATAGTACCTGCGCACATTTAATGGCTGTAGGTATAACTCACTTTGCATCACATGAATCGCCGTAGTCCTGACAAAGCCTCCGATGACTCGCATGCATTGGTTTTGTACCTTGTCTAACTTACCTAAGTGAGTTTTACAGCTGTTACCATACAGAGCGCTCGCGTAATCTAACCTGCTACGTATCATTGCAATATAGATACGTCTTAGATGTACAGGGTGTATGCCCCATTTTGAACTCGCTAGAACTTTGAAAATGAAAATTAACAAATTTTAAACAATTATTTCTTAGCTCGTTTATATGTTTTGCCCATCGAAGTGATCTGTCTAGCCATAAACCCAAGTACTTCACTTGCTCGCCATTTTCCAGTGGGCTATCATTTATTTTTAATTGTACTTGTTCTTTTTGGTGACCTCTTATAAAAACACAAACTTTGCTCTTTTTTGCAGATACAGTCAACCCTATTTTTGTTAATAGATCAGTCATTTGGTTTAACGCCATTTGTAATTCATCTTTGCCCATCTTTAAATTAGCAACTCGTGTATAATACATAATCATCGGCGTACTGGGATACAAATACATTATTTATTTGTTTACAGATGTAAATAGTTACTATGTTGAATAGAGCCGGGGACAGAGGGCAGCCCTGTGCTAACCCACGATAAGTACTTCTCGTGAAGTAGGTATTATCTATTAGCCGAATTTTTAGGTGTCTGTCTTTTAAAAAAATCCATATATATCTACAAATGCTAGGACTTATATTTAACGTTAACATAATTTCAATTAAACTTGTTCCGTCTTATTACAAAAAAATGGTTTGTTCTAGGCTTATGTCAGGTAATACGAAGTTCAGGACAGGGCATCAAATATTTGTGAACCGCGCCTGTCTATTTTATACGACCAATTTGTGTGATGTCCGTTAAAGTCGCCGAGAACAATAGTTTTCTTATCTCTAATGTTGAGTAGTTTTTCCCAGTCGGCCTGTTGTGTAGTTACATTTGATGGGCATTATATGCCAATAACATAATTTATGTGCATACAATTGTGAATTGCTATCATAATAGACTGTATTCCCGGGTTCAGGTTATCTATGTTTCGTAAGGACGCTTTTATTGATTTATGAGTAAGGATTAGTACACCTCCATAGTTATCATATCTATCGTCACGAAACACATTGTAACCGCTTACCTTGAGTTCTTTGCCGGAATCTAGCCAAGTCTCGCAGATGACAGCAATGTGGATCTTTTCACGATACAATATATTTTCTAGCAATCCTAGTTTAAGCTGTAAGCTTCGCGCATTCCACTGAACTATATTTAACATTATAATACTACTTAAACTCGTATTTTTTGACGTTGGTTGAGAATTCAGCCGACGAGATAAGCCAGTATTGTTTTCAATATCGGCCACTCCGCGACATTCTCCACCGCCACCAAAATTATCCATTCTATGCAACACTTTATAGCTCGATTCACTTTCTCTCGTACTGTCACTCCTCTTATGAAAAACATTTCTTTTAACCTACTCAGTAGCTCATTTATGGTGACGTCTTTTTCTTTTTTGTCCTTTTCGTGGTGTGGTATAGCGTGCTCGTCTGCAGATCTGCCTGCTGGCTCCTCCATAATCGACACCGAGGGGGAGAAACGTTTCTTATTTCTTCTAGGCGTCTGGTGGGCTACGGGGGGCGCGTCTCCGTGTATGTCTGCATGCGTAGTTACCACTTCTGCATATGAACGTCCTTGGCGTTGAGTCTTTGTTGGCGTCGGGCTATCTGCCTGCACGAAATACGGAGTGCTCAAAGGAGACCGAAGCTGATTGCGCACCGGTGTCCTTTCTCGAGGTGGTACAAACACATACCTACATGTTTATCGCTTGTCGGTAGGTACAATTATACTCCGCCATCAGTTCCCGCAACCTCTTTTCTTTTTGAAAAGCTGGGCATGTTCGCCTCAGCGCCATGTGGTCGCCCTGACAGTTTATGCACCTGAAGTTTGTTGTTTCGCAATTGGCGTGACTTCCTCCGCACTTTGGGCACACAACTTTTCCCGTCGGGCATCTCTTCGCGCTATGGCCGAGTGCCCAACATAAGCTACACTGCGTCACTGGAAAAATATATGGTTCTACTCTTATTACAAGCCCTTCAACTGAGACCTGAGCAGGGCGAAAAGAGCCCTTAAAAGAAAGCCGGACGGACTCGCTCGGCTCCCAACCCTCCCCACCCAGCTTCCGACGGGACAATCTTTGCGCCGCCGCCAGTTGTCCCGGTTCAGGGCATGATATCAGCCTCAGGATTTCACTGTCCGTCAATTCCATATCCACGTCTTTTATGACCCCGTACGACATGTTTACTTCCGCTGCCCGCTGAATACGCCATCCTCGGCTGCTGAACATTCGTTCGAGATGTTCGATGTTTTGGCCTTCTGGTATCTCTACTTTTACTTTGTATGGGTTTAGGTATTTAACCTTACTTATGCACCCTAGACCCATTTCTCTAAAGATTTTTGCAATGGCAAACTGCTTCGGAAGTAACTCATTCGAAGTTAAAAATAGGTCTTGTTTATTTTCTGTGTTTCTAAACTCTTCCTCTAGCGGAATTCCTTTTTCACCCTTCAATTTCTTTTCTTTCCTCGATACTGCTATCCACTCATCTTCGCTATCCTCTTCTCTGTCCCTTTTTTTCTGTTCAGTTTTGTTATTTTCTATCTCCTCTGGCTCAGTACTTTCTTGTCTCAACTCCGCTTCCATTTCTTCTATCAACTTTTCTTGGTCGCTTAGATTGTCTTCGCTCATAGTTACTAACGAGCCGGCCCGAACCGGTCGTAGATACCTACGGCGGCGATCGAGCGCGGCGCGCAACGGGAGATTATTCAATAGTACACACGCAGCTGGTAAGCGCGCACCTCGCTCGAGTGGCGAGACGAGACTGAACATAGAAATTAAATCCGTTATTTAAAGCTCTCATCGCTAGGCCCATAAGTCCATTACCCATGGTAAGACAATCTACGATATAAATGAGCCACTCCCGCTGTGAAGCGTGTGCAATTCTGTAAGTAATTATCTTAAAATTGTTAGTTAGGTCAGCATCAAGAGGGCTTTAAGTGCTCGTAATTTTCTTCTTATTTACTAGATATTATAATATTATGTGTGTTTTAGCTTAAGTAGTGCCTGTTTGTAGACTATTAATAAATAAATAGTCCCACGTCCCCTGGTGCAGGTGCGCTGCGCCCTGCCCGCCATCGACGCCGGCTCCCCTCCCGCGCGCCCCCACGTGGCGCTGAAGCTGAAGAAGTGCCAGCGCGAGCTCGACCGCAAGCACAAGATCCAGCGCGACAACTACAGCCTGCTGCAGAGACTCAACCACATCATGAAGGTCAACCGCCTCGACAACCACTGGGACAAGCCGCTGCCTAAGTAAACCCTTTGCTTCTACATTCATAGTAAGGGCAGGGGAATTCTACCGGGAGCCTTGTTCCCTAAAGATTACAATCTAGGCGTCTTTAAAAATAGACTTTATAGGTGACATCTTAGACTACAGGTGGGCTAGCCCATACATAATAATAAGCTAAATGTTTACACATTGCCCTTTATGTAGTCATAGTAGTGGGCAAAGAATTCTATTACCCTTTTAAAGTAGTGTGCACATACATGTGTGGAAGAAAATGATCTTTTCGAACTTCCAAATGCAATGCCTTAGTCTGAGTTTGCGAGATCACCCTAACCGTGGGCTAAATAACTAGCTTACTAAACATCACAACATTCTTTTGTATCATTAAATGATTGTTGTCAGTTTCCAGCACAAGGTGGGGTTGTTCTACGACGTGGAGTCCCTGAACAGCAAGCTGACCGCGCGCTCCCTGCTCGAGGACGAGCCCGAGACATACTCTAATGTCAAGTGCTACGCGTGCGACCTCAAGAAGGTAACCACACTAATTAATTTATTGAATACTAGTGGATGCTCCCGTCTTCGCTCGCATTAAGAAGTAAAACTTCATCCATTATTTCGCCCCTTTAAAAGTGGCATTTCCAAAAATCCTTTCTTAGCATCCTTATGCCTAAGTCATAACATCGACCTTCATTCCAAATTTCAGCCCAATCAGTCCAGTGGTTTGGGATGTGCGTTGATAGATCACTATATCAGTCAGTCACCTATGAGTTTTATATATATAGATTAAAGAGCTGTCTAATAAACATCACACGATAGCTAGTTTTCAGTCACAAAGTGTGCAGACCAGCATATTCCTCACATAACAAGTCTGTGACAGCCAAATGTGGAGTAATTTTAAATCATCATTTTGCGTTAGGGATGTAGTGTCTTGTGCTTCAATTTGCGCCTCTATCTACTTATTGCTATTAATCAGTGTTTGTACAATTGTCTGAACCTATTTCTCCATTGCAGAAAAAATACGAGTTGAACCTAAAGCTGTACGGTCCCAAGTCGTACCTGGACTCACTGCCGTCTCTCCCGTCGAGCTGCACCGCGTAAATAAAACAAAGCTCTACAATATTGGACTGAATTTATTGGTATATAGATACAAACAGTTCATGTCAGAACAATGATTCCGCTCGATCGGTCGCCTCATTCCACTCGGAGTTAAAGAAACATAAATACTATGTTATATACCTTACATAATGAAAGCGCTAAACCCACACTGAGGTCGTCTGTAGACTTATACGAGAAGACGAGAATATTCCCTCGCAGCGGTACGTGGCGGCTTCAGTTCAGAAGTCTAAGTACTCAGTTTGTCGCACAAATTGACACCTCCGTCGGGGCTGCCCCGGGGCTGCCGCGTTGCAGCGGCACGTGTGAGTGGAGGCGCTGGTGTCACATCAGAACTGGAAGCCCTCGTGCGGGGCGCCCCCCGCCGGCTCGAACTGGAAGCCGGCCTCCGCCACCGCCGGCACCAGGGACGCGTCCTCCTCCTGCGGGTAGTAACACCATTACGACCTGTCACCTACATTCATGTCACGATAAACATACTTAATTTGAATTTTTACCTTTAGATGCAATAAAAGTTTTATACATTCCTACATTGTAGTTTGACTTGATAGCCAGAGATAGATAACTTCCATTACATTGTACTTAGTTATTTGATTAAACTGTTCCTACTTGTAAGTAGGAACAAATTTAGAAGCACCTATAGTTTCAAGTAAATTTAACAATATTAGACAAATTAGATATTATTCTTTCTACATGGCATTATCAACCAAATCATGAAGCAAAAATGTATTAAATTTTTTTATGACATTAAAATACCTTATAAATGAAGAAATATAGTAGAAATTATAATAAAGTAAACATGTCCATACCTCTCCAGCGAAGTACTGCTCAATGATATCGTACGCCATCTTGTAGATCTCCACCTTCTCGTGGCTCTGCAGTGCTTCAATCTTGTCAATCCCTCCGCACTCCTCGATCATGTTGGCCACAGACTCCACGCTGTCGCCCGACATCTTCAGCATGTTGCTGAGACCATCCAGCACCACCTGCACACAACAACCAGCATCACAACACATTCTAACAGTTTCTGATTCATCATCTTTGAAGTAGGTATGTAAATGCTGAGCTATTGTATTCACATTAAGATCAATTAATGTCAATTAGATGAGCCAATATTTACCTACTTAGGAACAATAACGTTACTTTTGTAGTAAAAGAAATATGTCAGAATGTAGGACGCCGGGTTGCTTACCGTGATGACCTGCGTGTCCTTGCAGGAGAGCAGGTTGCAGAAGGGCGGGATGACGCCGCAGGAGATGAGGGTGCCCACTTGCTCCTTGGTGCCGCTGATGCTGAGGTTGGAGACGGCCCAGGCGGCCTCCTTCTGTGTCTGGAAGTCCCCGGCAGCAGACCTGCCTCGATCACCGCCTGCACCTGGTGCTTGTTGCCCGCTGTGATGTTCGACAGGAACCAAACGGCCTCTTTGCAAATCTTTTCTTTCTGAAATTATTAGTTTATTTTTTAGCACAAAATCAGGCTGAGTGGCTTGCCTTGGGAGAGGCCTATATCTAGAAGTGGAAGACTGTAGGCTGGTGATGATGTTGATTTTTAAACAGGAGCAACAAGTTATAGATCTTTCAAGGGAGAGTAACTGGTTTCATCCTATACCTACCAAAAGAAGACCTTAATATTGGGTGAATTATTTATTTATATTTAATTATGGTCATTATACAAACCTACAAAAACATGTAACCTAAATAATAAGTGATCAACAAAACCTTTCTATATGTATATCAGTATGTACTCACTGGATGTGACAGGAGGTCATTGAAGTGTGAGAGAGCATCGCAGTTGAGTACAACTTGTGTCTGTTCGTCGGTGCCGGTGACAATGTTGCCAACAGCCCTGAGGGCCGCTGTCTGCACCTTCACCTCCTTGTGTGACAGCAGGGGGATGAGCTTGGGCACAATGCCAGACTCTATCACCATCTGGATCTGCTCGTTGCCACCGTCTGTGAGGTAACTGATCGCCCAGACTGTGTCTACAAGCACCTGGAATTTAACAACATTGTTTGCATAACCATACCAATATGTAAGTAAACACTATTAAACCGGGGGCCTTCACAATACATGACTTGCAAGAATGTGTGGATGATTTTTATAGCTATATCTACATACAATAATCATATTCTGATAGTGCTTTTTGCACCAGCTCCATATTTAGGTTTAAAGACTTTATTTCACACAAAGATTACACTAATCACTTTATGTGTGAAAATAATGAACATTTAAAATTCTGTTTATCATCTTATTATATTATTAGAGACCTAGACAAGACTGAAACTCACAGATCTAATAAGCAAAACACAGGGACATACAGCCAGAAGTGACTATATATATTATGTATGTAGAGAACTAAAAATTTTATGATTAAAGTTATTTAAACAAACATTTAAGTACTTGGTTTACATTATGTGACAGATTTACAACTTAAATAAACAATATTTAGTATCTCAAAGCAGCTTAAATGCATGATTTGCCTAAGTTTTTATAGTATTAAGAAAAATAACTTCTATTACATAATCTATTTTCCAAGCTGGTAGTGATTGAAGCCAGCCCAAATAACTTGTGAAATGGCTCAGAGACTGGACTGGATTCCTAAGAGATGACTCATCTACTAGAATTTCTATTTTGCCAACACAAAAATATCTATTTTATATTAGAAGTAATAATATACTAACCAGCTTTATAAAGATAGATGTTTAAATCGTAAATTGTGAAAAATCATGAAATATGTTCACAATTTACTTGTTACTGAATATCACGGTCAATAAAATACTGATCTCAATTATGTATTTATTTATTTTATAGGCTACACAAGTAATAAGCTTTCTTTGGTATCAGCACCAGTATTGATACATCAAGGAGACAGATACCCAATCAGGCTTCATGATTTACCTACTTGGTGAGTGAAGATGTCAGAAGTTTCATGTAATAATGTTATATTTACAAGACACCCTATTTGCAATTAAGATATTCTCTAACTTTAGCATCCATTACTTCAGATTCATTTGATGCTTGTTCAAATCAACACATGGTCTTATTTTAAACAACTACAGGTCTTTGCCTGATAGCAACAGTGGTATATATTAAAATTGGGCAAATACACATGAACTGCTATCTCTTATCTGCTTTGAGTAGGTACCTATAACAAAAGATTTGATAGGTACCTAGAGTAATCAAAACAACAATGTCATTATGATACAATTATTGCAATGTACTGAATAGAACATATCTGTACCATGAAGTTGAAACACAATATACACTGTGGCAGGCTGCTTGGAATGGTAGAGTATGTTTGTCACATGAGATGCAGGGTGTTTATTACTGTGCACTAATCATAGCAGTCTCAGATAATGCCACTGAACACCAAATACCTAGCCAATAGGTGCTAGAATCAATCAGCAAGGAATATAGCACACAGTGATTGCATTGTGTTGAGAAAAAATAGCATTTTACTCTTAAGACCCTATACAATAGTATACAATCATACCAAAAGTAAAGATAAGATATTACTTGTGAGGCATAACGGAAACAAAAAATAACAACATCTACACTCTCACTCCCATTAACTAATCCCTAATTGTTGTAACTTGTAACTTCAAGATGTTTCTGCCACAAATGTAAGTAACTGTAAACCTGAAATATATACAGGGTAGTTAGATAAAATAGTTACTCACATTGATATCAACATGTGTGATGAGTACATTGAGTGCGGGCAGTATCTCTTGGATAGTCTTGACTGGCGGGGGAGGGTCCTTACTCCGGCACAGGTTCACAATGACCCATGTGACGTTGCGCAGGAAGGAGATGGGGATGTCAGGCTTGATGAAGCTGAGCAGGGGCTTCACTACTCCTAGCTCAATGACCAGGTCTCGCAGCACTGGCCCATCACCAATGATGTTACCGAGCGCCCACACTGCCTGCTCGCACACATTCTCGTGGGGCGACATCAGGAGCTGCAGGAACACGGGCACGGCGCCTGCGTGCACCACCTTGTTGGTCTGTGCTGACGTGCCGCTGGCGATGTTGGTGAGCGCCCAGGCGGTCTCGAACTGCAGCGTGGGGTTGTCGGCGCGCGCCAGGCAGCCCACGAGGATGGGCAGGATGCCGGTCGCGATCAGCTCGTCAATAGGCGGGTTCTTGTCGGACGACAGCAGCTTGCGACACTGCTGCACTGCCATCAGCTGCACCTCGGGGTCGCCAGAGTTGGCCGCGTTCATTACTAGCTGCTTCAGGTCGGTTGTCGCCAGCGTCCTGTCGATCTCATCCTCGTCCGTTGAGTACGCCGTGGGCACATTGCGTCGTTTCTGTAGAGTTTCTTCCCTTTTGTTTTTCCTTAGTTCCACTGTCACTTCGTTCCTCCGCCTGCGCATTTCCTGAAAAAGAAACGAAACATGGCTCATGGATTGCTCGTTCCGGCGATGATCGCATATGTATCGCGATTAGAACTTCCGTCATGGTCTTTTATTACTTACATCGACATCTTTGCCAGTGTTCTTGAAGACATGCATGCGGTTTTTCGCTTGATCGGTCGCCATTTTATTTTCGTTCTTTCCGTGGAAGTTTATACGTTGTAATTACACGATTTAACAAATGATTAACATAAAATAACACTCGGGAAACTAATCGAACATGATTTAACGAAGCAGCGAGCGTTGCTGATTCATTTAACCTCGTTTTACACTGAATTTACAAAATCCGTCCGTTTCTTCCTCAAATTTCTTTCTTTATCTATTTTTTTTCGGTTGGATTAAAAAACCATAGACAAAATTGAGTTGCCATTCATATAAATTTAGTGATGTAATAACGTATAGTGATGAATATGTATTTGCCTAACGTAATCGACTATTTGAAATTGCAATTATTGCCAGCACATAAAATAAATTGTTTTTTACAACTGGCGATCTGTAAAATTTATTGATGAGCTTTTCCTAGTTTTCCTTTTGCAAAACCGTATTTGTCGCGACTTTTTCTGCAGTTAGTAAATTGTGACCAAATAAACAATTCTGCTTTAAACAAATTCAAGTGCGTCGTGCAATAAGTGATCACAATGACTTTTTTGACTAAACCGAGTCTTATCGTGAAGAAAACACCTCTCATTGATGGAAAATGCGACGAGGTATGTATGCGGACTTTTTTTATGAGAAAGAATTGATTTTATTTTAAGAACGCGTTAAGAGTTTACTTATGAATTTTATGGCTATGTTAATGCTAGACAGGCCCATATACATGACATTAAATGTAATACGTAATTTATACCTAATTAAATTAATATTTAAAATCATAATTTACTTATATTTTTATTAATTGACAGATACCTAATATAATAGTTTTACCATAAATGTCCGGAGCCTACGAATTAGGGTTATATTATATGTGGAACATGAGTGAATATTTACCCATTTTCCTTCACATGTAAAAACCTGGCTGCATTTATTTATTTATCAAACTAAGTACGAGAGTAATATGAATGCATTAGTAATTTCAGGTACTTACGTCAGTTTCTGATCCGTCCTAGAAGTTCCGTTATGGTGTAATCCATAATTAATTTAACGCGTAACATATTTGGTAACAAGTATCATTTGGTGTCCCATGAACAGAACTCTCAAAGAATACGATCAAATGTACTTCTGTTGCCGATATGCCTAACTGACGGGGCGCTCCGGGGGTTCTCATTTTATATAGAAGATCATTGGTTCTCATATAAATTTATAACGTCTTTTTTATCAGAGAGGTTCTCAATTCAACCTGTATTAGTATTATGTATTCTGCGCCTGTATGTATGTGATATATCAGAATTGCATTGCATATATGCTACCATATACGAGCGCTAAATTTCAAATTTCTTATGTCTTCTTTATATGAATAAAATTTTCATATATATCACTTCAATGGTTTTTTTGTTTTTTTTTTTTTAATACTAATCCTGGACAATATTGAGGGCCTTATTATCTTTCTCATTCATTCTAGGTCTCACTTTTATGCTTCTCGCACTTTCGCGCTTCATACTATTTTTCCTTTCATCCTTCATCTTTCTTACTTTCGAATGTCCTATGCTTGTGTTTAATATATTGAAAATTTTAACTGTACACAGATGGGGAATATGGGAGTCTAGGGATGCTTTATTAATCCTACTTATATCGGTTATTGCGATATGATTAAATATAACTAGGTGCCACGGCAACGAAGTCTAAGTTTAACTTGCTTAGAGCTGGGTACGTCCTATTCGGACTGGTTTCAGTTCGTGATATATTATGTGTATACATATTGTATATTGCAGGAGGTGATCGAGGTGCACGGGGGCGCCCCGCCCGCGTACTGGGCGGGCGAGTCTCGCGTGTCGCTGGGCTCGCTGCTGTGCCTCACGCTGGCCGCCTTCCTGGTGACGCTGCTGGGGCTGGCCACCGGCTTCATGCTGTACCGCCAGTACCTGCGCGCCGCCACCACACACCGCTACCAGGGGTTCTGCACCATACCCATCAAGGTATAAATCAGTAAATAAAGCTAGCGGAGGCAATCGCATGCGTGAACCAATGTCAAGCAAAGGTCGACGCGGTCAGTCTTTGGATGGGTCGGATGACACGTTAAATTGTAGGTCCCGGCTGTTTGTCTAGTTACTAGTACGGCAGTCGTTAAGCCGTGTCAGAGGCCCCTGGGGCGTTTTGAGAACTATCGACACCAGAGTTGGCCGCTCTCATTCGATAAGAAGAAGGAAAAGTAAATAAATTATACATTTAAGCGTAAGCTTAGTATGAGGCTAGATGGCGCTGTGTGATATGTCATGAAATATTTATTTATTTATTATTTATTTATTTATTTATTATTCTACTGGTGGATGCTCGGGGCTTCCACACAATAGCCATCAAGGTACTTTTTGCCTATCTTATTCTTCTGCTAGTGGAAGCCGCCACATCGCTCGCGTTGTTTCAGGATAAACAGTTGCCTATGTCACTCTCGCGGCTTAATACTATAACCATACCTAAAAACCACGATGATCTGTCGTTCCATTGCTGTAAGGAAAAGGAACAAATGGACAAACAATTGAAATAACACATCTTATTAAGTTATATTATGATGCTATTGATACAGTCTTGATAGAGGCATTCCTTGCACAGGTTCCTATCGCTGTCATAAGGCCGTGTTTGTTCAAATAAATCAACAAACAAGATCATTCTTTTTATTCTATAACGAAAAAGTACGAGTAAATAAGTACATGCAAAATACTAGCCATAAAAATGTTAGCAATATAGGCAGTAGATACGTCACGAGTAGTATTTGGACCGTTTCCTGAACCAAATGTAACGTTA
Source organism: Macaria liturata (assembly GCA_964023185.1). NCBI lineage: Eukaryota > Metazoa > Arthropoda > Insecta > Lepidoptera > Geometridae > Macaria > Macaria liturata. The sequence continues at coordinate 381,222 of OZ026818.1, read as the reverse complement.
TTGTCGGTCAGGGCCATAGAAGGTAGGATGAGAGCAGTCAAGGCAGTTCATTCAGTACAGTCATTTGAAGCGGCTTAGTGATTTGATAACAAAATAATTGAACAATAATGCAGTTTCGATTCCTGCCACTCGTGACTATTTTCTCTCACTTCTAAACGAGTTTATGAATGTTAGTTTGGATAGGTTGGTTCATCATAAAGCTATGAATCATCAGGTGTCCCATTTGACCCCCGACACGACCTGGTTGCCATTAAGTCCCTCGAGTGATACAATTACGTCGCCATTTCCGCACCGCATAGGGGACGCACAACGTCTAGGCAGCTATCTAGGTTACCTACATTATTGAATATCTAGCTAGTTACAGTAAAGTTGATGATTTATAAATCCATCGATTGGTTCAGGTCTTATGCTATTATTGGAAGGGTAGTTGCAGCCAGGTTAGGTACATCTGAACCTGTATGCAGGACTGCGCCTGTGCAGTATGCAGTGAGCCAGCTGGGAGCGGCGCGGACATGTGATCAATCATTCAGGTCCTACCTGGGCATTACACCTCAATTACTCAAATGTCGTCAGAGGGAATAATTAAAATGAAGAACCAATGGCACTTGTATGAGCCCCTTGATTAATTTCTGTGTTCAAGTACGAGTAGGTGGGCAATGTTCTTCAAATTTCATAGCTTAGTTACCATGTACAATCAAATACTAGTAATAACACTAGTATCTTGAGACTTCCCGATCAATAAAATCCCTGTTAGGAAGCATCAGGTAAGGCGTCATCTTCACCTATCTTGTATCTATGTGAACTTGTGAGACTGTGAGTGTTGCTTTGTGTTTAATCCGGTTTAGGATTTGCTTTGCCGACATCGCGAATATAATTTGAATTGGGTTACAATCACTTGTAGGAAAAACTTATGTTAGACAAAATGGTACTATCATGCCTTTTCTTCTTCAAAACACAACGGGATTATCTGGATTAGATCGCCGCAGGACCCGTTTAACTCGAATGATTTATGCTAAGTACATGATGAAGACCAGATAAAAACAATGATTTCACATACATTTTTGTTTTTTTCCAGGATCCGGCATTCTACGAGGCGAACTACCGCGTGATGCCGCTGCGCTGGTCCTCGGAGCCGGAGCTGCAGGTTTTCAGCGCGGCGGAGGAGCAGGAGCAGCTGGAGCGCGCCCTACAGGAGGAGCTCGACATCGGAGACCAGCTCGAGAAGATCTCCGTCGTCGATAACGGCCGCCAGGTCAACTTCTACCATGACTTCAGCTCCAACCTTACCGGTAAGCGCAATAGCTGCAGATATTCACGGTAACAAGTTTGTAATTTAGCTGTTTTTGGTAGGAAGGACGTCGTAGAAAAATATACCTAAATGGTGGCCTAAGACCGGCGAACACAGCATCCTTTCCTTTCGGATGTCAAAACTTACTTCAGATTACTGCGTCAAATGACTACGTAGTAAAGTTACATAAGTGTGCGTTCGAACTGCGCGGGGCTGTCGTGTAAGTTATTCGCATTCTGTGCAGCGTCATTCGCGAACATCCATAGGCCATGCTTGTTCAACAAACTGATAACATTAGGTGCATCTCTATTTTATAGTTCGACTGCGATATGTTTGTTTACATGAAGATATGTGGACTTCTTATCGGTATACGGACTCCATCTCTTGAACTTTCCAACTGTGTAACTTCAGGCATAGTGGACGCCGAGCGCTGCTTCACGATGGACCTGGACCCGGAGCTGGTGCTGTCCCCCGAGGTGTTCGTGCTGAGTATCGAGGGGGGCGGCGAGTTCGACGTGTCCCACGTGCGCTCCACGCTGCGCGCCGCGCTGCCCGCCATGGAACAGCTGGCGCTGGCTGTCAAAGAGCTGGCTGACAAGTGCGCCGACAAACCCACCTACAAGCTCATCAAGGAGGAAGGAGTTATTAGTCAGTATTGTATTCTTCTTGCTGTCACTATTGATATTGGACGTGGGATCTATTCTGCGTGATATGTCTATCAGCACTATTATACATGCCGTGGAACAGCTAGCGCTCCCTGTGACGCGGCTTAAAAAGTAGTCCAGTAGTCCATTTATTCACAACAATTGGTAAATGAATTTAGCGACACAGTTCAGTAGTGAAACAATGTTTAAATGTTTTTTAAAGGCGTTAGCTAGTCACAGTGGGCCTAACGCTGTGCATGATAAGTACTGACTATCTTGCCCCTTCAAATTACGTATATTGACTGTCCCTGTCCTGTTCCAGTCCGCAAGCGCTCCGCAGACGCTCCGCCGCACGACTACATCCAGTTTGCCGGACGACATGTGCAGGAGATACAGATCTCCAACCTGGGGGACCTGCTGCAGCACGAGCAGGCAGCCAAGGAGGAGTAGGAGGAGCAGGAGCCAGGGTAGGGGGAGAATGGGGGAAGTAACATCGTGGGGAAGACTGTAACATCAGGCAATTAGGGTGCTTCACAAATTTGGAAGGTTTTCAATCGGAAACACAACGCTAATGATAAACGCTCTTAGAACTTGTATGGTGGATCAGTTTTATTGATCATCATATGTCAGTTTAGACGACTTTGATTAACATTTTGCTTTCGAGTGAATAGTTTATGAATTTGTGAAATATCGTGCAGGGATAGTGGGATGATTCTGCGTAAGATAACTCGTGTGCCGCATGAACGTATTTCTGAGATATTTTGACATTCAAGACAATTGTATCCAGGCACAGAATAAATAATATCCAGGTCGGAATATCTTAGTTCCTATTATATGTATGTGCAGATTTATCTTGCGTGGATTCTGGGAAGAGGTCGGGGGAGAAGACGTGCGTTGACGCAGTCGTGAGCTTGACTCAGATGTTTGTAGCTGTCAATTCCGTTAGGAAATGTTGTACACCAAGTAATACTCGGACATCTATCATCTAGGGGTGTTTGGGATTCTGGCTACAGGGATATCGTATGCAGTTGCACTGACACGAATTAAAAATTCTGGTCCGGTAATATTGGCGTGAAGGGCAATGTTATGGTAAGTACTATTAATGGGTATCGAGACAGAATAGTTATATGGATATAATAATGGAGTTATTGTTGTACGGTTAACATACATATATGACGTCTAAGCCGTGGAATATTTACCAGAATCCCATAAACTCAAAAGTATATTTAATGCAAGAATTAATGAATAGCTGATCGATCTAAATTGTACCCACTTAACACCAAGAAAGGCGTAGCTAAGCATAAGTAAAAAGACATGTTATTGAAAGCTTCCCCCTGATCTTCTAAGGAGAGCGTAGAATAATTCAAGTAAATGTATGAATGTTACATTTTAGTCCAGTTTCCTAGATCATAAGCACGCTACGACTAGACGTCAACTAACTCACTAGATACTAAGCTCACTTGAATTTGATTGTATTTATTTGTTCAACTAAGAGAAAGGTTTTAATTAAGGTTTTTATTGGTCTTATGGTTCTAGCTGGGTGAGAAATGTGAAGGAAATCTTACCGTTATCAGAAAAGTGTTATATTTTACCGTCACAGTGATCCTAATAATATTATCCTCGTATTAGAATTTGTGTCTCTACCTTACACTGAATTACGCTTCAATAGGTTGATTGCTTGCATTTTGTAACAAAATGTATTCAATAGATAAAATACTTATGTGGGAACGCTTTTCTGATAATTGCATGTATTGAGATGGAAAACATCCATAACTTCAAATATATTTTTGTGATTTTTAGATTTTAGTGCCATTTCTGCATTTACTTATAAATATTAGTAAAAAGCAACGTGACTTTCTCACTTGATGTAATCACTCTACTATTGTACTACTGGTACAATTTAATCAGGATAATTAGTACTAAAGGATGTGTCTTTAATTCGACAACCCTGTCCCCACGGGATAATATTATGCTTTTACTGAAATTATTCTAAGATTTTACATACTTGTAATACTATCAGTTAGTACGTTGGAAGGAACCAGTGACGATAAGTGTCGGACGAGACCATATTACAAATGGACATAAAATTAACTTGAGTAATAGTATAAGAACTTTTGCGAAAAGTATAGGTACCTGTCTTGTTTTTGCCATCGATAAGCAACCATTCTGAAATTATCACTATTTTCAGAAGTCATCCGTCATTAGAAATTACAAGGTGAACATTCGAAAATAAGTATTTAAAGATGCATCATCATAATAATCTAAACATAAATAAATACGTCACTGTGCGAGCGACAGAGTAGTTTCACTAGAGAGGCTCCTTAACAACAGTGATATTAGGTACCAGCATTTTACATAGTTTGCTCCACATTCACTCATGAATTTTGCTTGTAATTGTTAGATATTAAAACCAAATTAGTACCTGCAAATTAAGTAAGTATGTAGTTTGATTAACTTGTCTCCTAATAAAAAAATGTTGCTATCAAGTTGCGTTACATTTTTGTGTGCCATTTTAATTAATTAGGTACCTAGTTATTAGTTAGCCAATTATAATAGTTTTAACGTATATTCACCTTTCGCATTTAATTTGTAAGTCTGATTTAATCACAAATAAAGTGTCTAATATACCAAATTACAATGAAGTTTTATTACAACTATATGCAAATAAGAACTTCGACTACACACTGGGTCGTCTGCCAAGGGGGAGCTGGTAGGGCCTCATCGAGATTGCTCTCTATTGAGGGGCTGGGCTCCGGGGCACGCTTACCCCGGGGAAGTCACGTCGAGTCGCTCTGTCCGGCGGCGTTCCAGCGACGGTCGGCGTTGCTCGACGTGGTGATGTCGGTGGCGTAGTGCCTGCCGTGGCGGCTCTTTTCTATAGCGCCGGGACGGCAGGCTGTGGTTCCTGAAGGTGGTGCAGGCGCGTCGACCTCCCGCTCGGGAGCAGCAGCACCGCGAGCGGCGCACGCAACCTCACGGGAGGGAGCGGCCTGAAGGTGGTGCAGGCGCGTCGACCTCCCGCTCGGGAGCAGCAGCACCGCGAGCGGCGCACGCAACCTCACGGGAGGGAGCGGCCTGAAGGTGGTGCAGGCGCGTCGACCTCCCGCTCGGGAGCAGCAGCACCGCGAGCGGCGCACGCAACCTCACGGGAGGGAGCGGCCTGAAGGTGGTGCAGGCGCGTCGACCTCCCGCTCGGGAGCAGCAGCACCGCGAGTGGCGCACGCAACCTCACGGGAGGGAGCGGCCTGAAGGTGGTGCAGGCGCGTCGACCTCCCGCTCGGGAGCAGCAGCACCGCGAGCGGCGCACGCAACCTCACGGGAGGGAGCGGCCTGAAGGTGGTGCAGGCGCGTCGACCTCCCGCTCGGGAGCAGCAGCACCGCGAGCGGCGCACGCAACCTCACGGGAGGGAGCGGCCTGAAGGTGGTGCAGGCGCGTCGACCTCCCGCTCGGGAGCAGCAGCACCGCGAGCGGCGCACGCAACCTCACGGGAGGGAGCGGCTCAACAGGAAGTTCGACTAATATTCATTACATTCTACTCCTCCTAGCCACGTTTATGTACATTATGAGTTTTGAAAAAATATTTTTGGTTGCAAACTACGACATCTAGCGGATAAGAATAAATTTCTTTCACCCACTTGATAGGTACTTGAAAATCTTAAACCTCTCAATAGATGTGGAAATTCGGTACGATAGTTCTCCACTTTACTTAAAGCTTAAAATTGACTAGATGATAAATAAATTGTAGGTACATACAACTCCATTCGTTGTGCACAAGTAGGTACATATATGAGGTGACAATATACCTATTACATAAAAAAATATAATAACAACCACGTAACGTAATCCATGTAACGTGATCCATGTAACGTGATCCATGTAACGTGATCAGCCACAATTTCAATCATCAATACAGAAGTAATGTTCACGAGTCAAATTTAAAACATTTATTATATAAGTAGTAGACGCCCGCGGCTTCGCTTGCATTATTTTGAGATAAAAACATTTCTAAGACCTCATGCTATCTACATAACAAAAATCATGATCGTCCATTCAGCCGTTTTTATGTTCTGAACATTTAAATAAACAGTCATTAATTCTAAAAACTGCTGAAACGTGTTCTGAATTTAAACTATAACCAAACAATTGTTTTTCTAATATCTTCAAATATTTGAACCTTTTCAGCTTTATTACATGTACGTATAGATTAAAAAATCCAGTTACAAAAGCGTATAGTTGTAGTGTAGTTATATATCTCCTCTCCGCTGAGTGGACTTGCATCTCGGCGGCATGTAATAAAACGCTTGCAAACAAGGAATCAGATTAGTGCTGGCTCACATCACTCCGGCGCGGCGTGGATCACACGCGTGCCTAGCTAGCAGCTAACTACTCGCATCACTCCGGCGCGGCGTGGATCACACGCGTGCCTAGCTAGCAGCTAACTACTCGCATCACTCCGGCGCGGCGTGGATCACACGCGTGCCTAGCTAGCAGCTAACTACTCGCATTACTCCGGCGCGGCGTGGATCACACGCGTGCCTAGCTAGCAGCTAACTACTCGCATCACTCCGGCGCGGCGTGGATCACACGCGTGCCTAGCTAGCAGCTAACTACTCGCATCACTCCGGCGCGGCGTGGATCACACGCGTGCCTAGCTAGCAGCTAACTACTCGCATCACTCCGGCGCGGCGTGGATCACACGCGTGCCTAGCTAGCAGCTAACTACTCGCATCACTCCGGCGCGGCGTGGATCACACGCGTGCCTAGCTAGCAGCTAACTACTCGCATCACTCCGGCGCGGCGTGGATCACACGCGTGCCTAGCTAGCAGCTAACTACTCGCATCACTCCGGCGCGGCGTGGATCACACGCGTGCCTAGCTAGCAGCTAACTACTCGCATCACTCCGGCGCGGCGTGGATCACACGCGTGCCTAGCTAGCAGCTAACTACTCGCATCACTCCGGCGCGGCGTGGATCACACGCGTGCCTAGCAGCAGCTAACTACTCGCAACTACATTTCATTTACTTACACTGTACCCAGTAAGGACGAATATACTTTGGTTTTATATTGTTTTGTGTCTCTGAAATGATCCACAATTCTGTAAAGATTGACGGTAGATAATCTTAATAGATGCGAAATGTGTTAAGAATGTTGGCGTCTATCTTATTGAATAAGTGAGCGCTATAATTTAAAAATTGCGGATACAGTATTTATTCCTTAACAATATGTCGCATTATACTACGACGACGTTACATGCTCGAGATTTCTTTATTAACTATGAAGTCTCACTTCTGTATGTAGGTAGGTACTAGGCGTCACACTTTTTATAGCTGTGAAAATAAAAACACAAAAAAAAGAAAAACTTTTTAACAAATGTCACTGTCAATGAAGCGCATGTAGCTCCGTCCTCCTGTCAAACCTCATTCATTTCTTGTGTGCGCGCGTCGCAACATCATAAATTTCGTTGAATTTTACTATTTGAATTTTTCGTGGAAAAAAGTGTTTATTTCATGTGTTCAAGTGGTAAATTAGGAAAAGGAGCATCGGAATTTTAAAATAACGTCGAAAATTCGACGATTGGTACAAAAACTAAGCAATTCATCAACCAGCTCAAAGGATAAAGGTTAGTGCAACTACTAACTTACCAAGCAATCTTACTGCATTTATTCATCATCGATTTTAATTTTTGTTTTGTCATGTAGATCGGAAACATGACTTTTCTAGCAATGTTCCTGTAACGATCTTTTTTCGATGTACTTACCGACATATTTGTTTTTTTGTTACAAATAGGTACAATACAACAAAATATGAATTTATTTATTACCATTTTCTTACATACATTGTTCTACAGTTTATTCAATGTAAAAAGAACTAGATTTTCTGACCTATAACGGTTATTTTGTTTGTGATTCATATTTATTTGAGAACGGTTAGTAACAAACTAGTCTAGTGGCATAACGTGATTATGTACAATGACTTTAAAAGTGTACTGCTTCATAGCAAATTAGCAAATGTTCAGTTTAGTGGAATACAATACCAACATACAATAAATGTATATATTGGGCGTTGAATAAAGCACGATTGATAAAGAGTTAGTCTAGTGGCGTAACGCGATTACGTACAATGACGAAAGTGTTACTACTTTATAGCAAATAAACAATTATTAAATTGAGTGGCATACATTACCTATATTCAATGTACATTGAGGCGTTATACTCCGTGGCATTAGAGCGCGGTTCATAACGAATTAGTCTTGTGGCGTAACGTGATTACGTACAATGACTTTAAAAGTGTTACTGCTTTATAGCAAAGTAACAATCAATAAATTTAGTGGCATAAAGTACCTATATTCAATGTACCCTCGTTATACTCCGTGACATTAGAGCGCGGTTGATAACGAACTAGTCTAGTGGCGTAACGTGAGTACGTACAATGACTTTAAAAGTGTTTCTGCTTCGTAGCAAATTAACAAATATTCAATTTAATGGCAAATAGTGCATCCAATGTACCTACATTGAAGCGTTATACTCCGGGACATTGGAGCCCGGTTGATAACGAATTAGTCTAGTGGCGTAACGTGATTACGTACAATGACTTCAAAATGTTAATGCTTATGACAAATTGTCAGCCTATAATACAGCCTATATACAGCGGCATAAGGGGAGCACGTATAACGATGATGTGACAAAGTTGGAATACTTTTCTTTCCACAATGATACTAATGATCTTTATATTTCTGTTGTAACAAAATATGATTGCTATTACACAAGGTCACGGTCAGGAGACCCAGTGCCAGTGAATTTGAATTCACAAATTTAGTGTCAGACAACGATTACCTACCAGATTGGAGCTAACTCAATACTTCCTAACTATCCTGCCAGGTATGTTTGCGAGCAATTTAAATCGAAGCAAGTCACCTAGCCAGGTCCATGCACTTATAATGCACAAGATGTTTCTGCTTCAGTATCTTTACCGATGGAAATACGTGAAACGTGGAGGATCCACTTAGAAGAAATATTAGGTCATGCATGACATTATTGAAGAATTATCTAAACTTTGGGGTAAAGTCCTAATGGAAGGAATTATTTAAAACTAATATTAAACTTTAAGGATAAAGAAAATTTTATTCCCTGAAAATTTCAGCCAATCTAAAGCGCCAAAGCTCAACTTAAAAATGACATAATTTTTTATGGAAAGTATCAAGCTCCGCTACAATCTATTGGAAACCAATTAGGATTGCGTATTGCTGGACTAACTAATTTAGCGTCTTCATTGTTTAAGACAACTTAACAAAAGTGGAGATCCTGAATAAGCTCTTCTTTGGGTTTCCATTCGAAGATACAAAAGGTGAACGTGAGTTCACAATTATATCACTGAAACAAGAATTAAGTGCTGTTTTTACTGAAGTAAAATGAGACGATCCTTTATTCGGCATGACTCTGATAAAAGCCACTAAAACTGCTCAAAGAAGTCCAGCCCTTAAGAAAAGCTAGAAACAAACTGCAGTAAGTCCATTCTGAATTTCAACTGACCAAAGCACCCAAACAGGGTACCAATAAAACAAAGTACCTAACAAACCTTTTTTTTTTTTTGGCCCAGGAAAACCTATTACAGGTACTTACCACCCAAACCCCGGGGACGGCGGATGGTTATGTGGGAGTCTCCGCCCCACTCCATAAGGGCGGCATACCCATTAAAAACCTGGGGTGTTCCAGCTCCGCATTGTTGGTCCAGGGCCACGAGAGCGCGATGCATACATCCGCAGCCCTAGTGATGCTGGCCCGGCATCGGGCCCCGCCTCGGGGAGCTTCAGCTCAACCCTCAATGAACGACGTGTCAGAACACGGGACACGTCGTGCATCCTGTGGGGACTCATTCTAGGGAAACAGGTTCCCCGACCTGCCACCCAGAGCCCCCAGGAGTCAGGCAGTCGCACGCCAAAGCGGCCGCCCTCCTCCAATGCGCCCTCTGCGCACGGAGTTCGGTTCCCGTGTCGCCGCTACTCGGCCGGTACACCGAACTCCTCTCGCCTCTCGGCGACCACCTCGGCTGCTCTAAAAGAGCACCCAGCTTCGCCTGCACCGCGAGGTGCGGCGAGCTCCACGCCCCGGGCCCTACACCAGCCCTCTCCAAGGAGAGGTATAGGCGAGGGCCCCCACTCGATCGGACATTTGGACACAGGCTAGCAAGATCCACCGGACTGTAGAAGTTACTAACCTGTGGACGGGGTGCACCAGGCCTCCCTAACTAACCCCAAATCCCCATATGGAGAGATGAAATTAGTTGGGCTTACCCAACGTGAAGGTAGTCCGATCCACGCACCCCTACCTACCAAACCTGGGCCAACCCAGTCCAGTAGATGGCAACCAACCTTGAGCCACCTGTTCCCAGCTACTGGGACGAGACCGGGCCTTGCAAGAGCCAAAAGAGGTCTTTCATTAATTTAATTACAGTAAATTAATTTTAGTTGTTTGTTAATTGAATGTAGCCCAGTGTGCCGGATCAGTTTATACTGGGTTATTTTTTTTTTCTGATCCCAAGAAGGCATGACCTTAAGATTAATTTGAAAACTAAGATGTGACAAAAAATTCATATATTCTGATCGATTTGAAACGAAGGATATTCGGACGGATAGCCGATTGCTACCTAAAAATTGCCGTATATCTATAATTGACCTACAAAACGCGTACTTTTTAGTACCCATTAGTACACAATTCTGGTAATGAATACCTAAATTGGTATTTTAAGATTTAACTTACGAGTTTCATTCTTGATTTTACTTTCAGTTTCATCACAAATGCCTGTAGTTTTTATAAAACTAATTAAACCTATTAGGTCCTATCGCAAAGACCAATATCTTATCTTTGGTTGTATATTTACATGTCATGTTAGGCATAATTTACTCACAATACCTGCTCAGAAAGTACTTTTAAAACAATAAACTTGTTATAAATAAATGAAACTCACTTCAGTTTTCAGTTTATGGCTTTGAGACAACTTCACAAAATGTTATTCTAAATTTGCCGGCAGAGAAATGTCTGAAACTCCTTGAGCAGACATATTACATATAGAGAAATAGGTCGATAAATTTGTAGCTCTGCGCTATTTGCGATTAAACATATAATGCAGTTATTACTTACGCAAATTTAATCCAAAATTTTAAGGTTCCTGTTAGAGTCTTACCATGGAGTACTAATGTATGCTCTGCTTGCCATCTCTTGTTTGTGCTATTTAACAATACACGGGTTAGTCAATGTTGTTGACATTTACAGGGTCCGGGTGGGACTTTAAATCTCACCATTAATTATTTTCAATAATGTTTTCCAATAAATTACTTTCTTTAATTTCGTTCTATTGCTCCTACTTTATATCGGTAATGTAACTACATACCGAAAAGTATTTCTGTTAATATTATATACTTTTATTTATGCCACTTCAAAGCAAGAAGCACTATAATTTCCTGCTGCGTGTACGTATTGTGCGCCCATTATTATGTACAAAGACAGCGATACCTAACATGTTTTGTATCCAATATCGTTGTCGTCCTCTCCTTAGATTAATCTAATAAAACATGCACAAAAGACTCCGCCTCGTTCGTTCCATTTTAATAAAATAGAGCAAATTCCTATATGCCTTCCAGAACATTCTAGAGTACAAAAACGGGTTCGTAGTATTCTTCGTTCGGTTGAATTTGGTATGTGATGTGATAGAAAAGCGCGCGAGTGGCGCGGGCTTGCATTCACCGCGCGGGCGCGCACAGCGCACGCTTGCTGCAGCCATTGTGCGCGTACTGAATGGGACTCTTTTGATGTTTGCTTCACAATGTTCCGATGCACAGGTTTTGTTGTGTTTTATTCAGAGGTACCCAGGGGCAGGGTCGATGCTGTAATTATGAGCTATGGTGTCGCCACATTCTTATAATTAACTGTAAATTTAATAAATATTATTATATTAAATTTAATAGATTAAAACGTTGGCTCTTCAGGGAGTAATCCCTGAGGAGCCCGGAGCCGTGCTGGACCATATTTTTTTTACTTCGTACTTGATTAACAATTTCGCGACAATATAATAGTTTATGCATAGTTCAAGTAGGTGAGACGAAGAGTTCAAATTACATAATGTGGTATGTAGTAAAGGATCGATGACTTTTTTGAAACTCTACAAAATACGAGTAGAAACACTACATACCTACTTATTACGAAAATAAAAAACATATTATTATCTCAGAACATCACAGAAGAATATCCTACAGAGAAGTAATAATTATAATATCATCTAAGTTAATTATTGCCTCCCATGAACTATGTAGTACAACTACCTACCTGTACCTACTATGAATAGATGCGCGTAGTGATCCCTGGCCTGAAATCCGTCCAGTAAACACTAACAGCCGCTAAGAGGCGCGCCATTTACATATTTCAACAATTACACAGCTCCGGATCCATTATAATTAATCTGTAATTGCGATTCTATCCTTATCCCTGCTTGGGGGGTGTGCGGGAGAGTTGGCACTGATTGTTACTACTATGTGTTGTACATCTATGTATCTTACCTAAATATTTTTATAAGAATGATAAAACAATTATGACAAGAAATCATAGTGTTACATGATGCATAAAAATATTTATTTGTTTTGTAATGTTTATGAATTTAATAAATATTTCTTTCTTTCTTTAATCTAGGCTTACTCACCTTAAATTATAAATGTCATAGCCTGACTGAAGTATGATTATACATAACTATGCCAATACTATTTAGTTAACGTCGTGCACGTTTATAAATATTTGATTCATAATGTAAATGCTTTGTGAGCCTCTGACACTGGTTTGACATTGTTTCAATTATAAATTTCAAACAAAGAAACGATCAGCCAATTATTTTGTTCTATCTAATTTTTTATCAAACTATCAAAAAGACACAAAAAACGGATGATCTTGCCATTTTATTTTTCTAGTCACTAAAGTCTGTAATTAATAACTATTCAAACCGTTGATACAGCCCCAGTATTAGTATCCAGTAGGGATGGATCCCGCACCTCCCCCGCGTTGTTGACTCCTCCAATATGAGTAGGTATCGGTTCGGTTCGCATCCAAGCTCCGCATTAAGATATGCAAATGTTATTAGACTGTGTATTATCTTTTAACTGGCGCTGCGATACGATGTTTTCGCGTTTATAAGCCTCGTATCGGAGATGTAGCAGATAATGCCATCGTTAACGTTTGGGGCGCGGCCCGAGTAAGTAGGTGACGAGGTTAGTACCTACTTACCTTACTTACTTACTTGGTGAGTACATGTAAGTACTACTTACCCGCTAACTACTGGTATCAGCCGTGACGCGTGTACGGTCGTGCTGTGTCGTGTGAGTGCCTTTTATTGAGTATAGTATATAGTAGATATATATAGTATGATAAGATATTGAATCAGGCGTTACTTTGCGGAAATCCATTGTAACTGAAACTCTGGAGAAATATGTAGTGTTTTTCCGCTGCGACAAAACACTACATATTTCTCCAGCGTTTCAGTTAAGGTGTATGATGGTATCCTGATAACCAAATGTTGTGCTTCCGGAGTTAATACTCCTTGTTCAGTTCAAATCTCTGAAGTTAACACATTAGTTCCTAAACAAAATCCTAGATGGCGCTAGTAGTCGAATTAAATCACGCTTACGTGTCGACCGCATAATTGTAAACGAATATCGGATGAATTCGGATGTTTATTTCTATATAAGACCTTTAAACTGCTAAAGATTGTTTTATCATCAACACCCCTCGTCGTGAACCCCTTCCTAACCTCTTAGCATTTTATTCACTCCTAATGTAGCGTAGTGTCGTGTCGATAATATCGACTGCTAATTAACATCTCTCAATGCCGTCGGCAGGTCGGCAGTGTCGGCACCCGCACACTCACACCTTTCTGAAAGGTACTGAGTATTTCTTTGAAAAAAATACTTATTTACATAGTATATCCATATCTATGTACATAAATTAAATAACGTTTTTCGTATAGGCTTGCTGGATGCTTGCATCCAGCACATGCTGAGTCGGGGCCAGGTAGTGACGTGAAATGTCTATTGTGCTCATATTTTTTTATTTGTATCTCTTTCTATGTTTCATGTGACAATAAAATATAGGCAAACAATAACAAATAAGACATCTATTTAAATAAGACAAACAAAACGTTTATGACATGTACGCGTATTTTTTAAATTTATATATTTGAGTTAGGGTTTTTCAAATTAATGTTGTTTGTGTCTTTTGTTTTGTTTGGAAACAAAACAAAAGACACAAACCACGAACTTTATTGTGAGAACAATCAACACGATTGTATATATTTATATTATATACTCGTGACACTTTCAAAGACTGTTTGTTCAATCACCTATTTGCCTGTATATATGTACAAGTAGTTACTTATTGCTTGTTTGCACATAGAGTGTGTATACAATATTCGCAAATGAGTAGAGCCGAGAGGCGAGTGTCGGCTGCAAATCTTGTAAACTCATGCAAGCATATTAAATGCAGGTCTTAGAGTTTACATTTAACGCAAGCGTATTAACCATTCACCTACCTTGTGTTGGTGACGTGGAACAGAATACTGCCCCTGGATTCACTACTGTAGCTGGTTACCTTTTTAAATGATAGTGGGATACTTTGCTGACAATTTTACATTCGGTTCAATCTAGTATTCATATTAATGTAATTTCATTCTGTTTGAAGCCATTTCTTTGTAACCTAACCAAATAAAATTGTTTCAAAACCTCGCACTATTACTAAATCGATTTTTGTTTTTTTATCTAGCTAGAGGCAGCCAGAGGAATCTGCATTCATCTATTTGTCTTGAAGGAGAAGAACATTTTTTTACTTTTCTGTTTAGCTTTGATGAACCTGTTTTACCATTATTGTATGGTTGAGTACTTGGAAGGATTTGAGATATGTGATGGGTATAATGGAGTAAGTTAAGGCCAATTTATGTAAGTAATAATGTATAGTAAGTAAATAATATATTCTTATGTAGTAGTATCTTTTCTGAGTAATCCCTCGTAAGTATATCAGAGTGCTGAAGGCCGGCGACGTCCCACCCAGTGTATGTGTGCGTGTATACAGCCTCGCCCAGCGCTGGGCAGCCGTATCTCAGCTTAGTACTAAGCTCAGGTGTTCGTGCTTAACTTCCGGCATAACTTGCCTAGCCGCTACAAACACGGCCAGTTTGTGGGAAATTACACACAATACACCACGTGCCTCAATGTTATCAAGCTTGAGTATTAACTAGTTAGAACAAGATTATGATTAGTGAAGCGAGACTTTCAGAATCTACTATCTTACCTTTTACTGACATTATAAATAAAAACAAAACAAATTTAGCCCGTTATTTACTTTACTTGAACAAAGAATAAACAAACGCATAGGATAACAATAAAGCTGGCTTGTATCGACATCTTCAATTATGTATCCGAAATTCGTTCCAATTCCGAACAAAACGAAGCCGCTCGAGAAAAATAAGCTGTTATTGTGCGCAACCTAGATAAGTAAGTATAGTGCTCAGTAGGGTTGCTACAATCTAATTTCTGGGGAGCATCAAAGGCGGCCCAATCAGATCTGAGTTATGCAAATCCGGCGAGCGGAGCCCTGTGAGTCCGTGAGCACACGCCGCTTGTTTTGATGGAAGGATGAAAGGCCGGCCTATGAATAGGTAACACTACCTTCTTACGAACACTCTTTGATAATAAGTACTTAGATCATGCGTATATATCTAACAAAACGTATATTGATAATTTGCTATTACAATTGTTGTCTGGTTTCGAATTGTAAGTATACTTTTACTTTTGTCTTATTTAGATAATGTGTGTACATAGACGGGGCTAGGGTTTTCAGTCAAAATGATTATTTCTTCGAAATACAAATAGTACATTTATTCTTTTTGAAATAAGGGTTGTCCTATTTGTCGGGACCTGGATACAGTAAACCTAGTATCACCCACGTACAATGAATAATAATAGGTAAATTAAGTAAAGGAAACACCAAAATGTTTATACCGTATTAGGTTTCAGTCTGGAAATAACTTATTTTTACTCTGTAATTGAAAGAAAGATATTAAAGACATTGTATCACTCTTACATTATAAAGTGAAATATTGGTGAGTGCGATAATTCTTGTTTACGCTCAAACGATTAGGATTAAATTTGAAATAGTAATAGAAGCGACGTTATGTGCATAACGTAGGGGTGCCTCGGAGCGGCCACAACCACCGATCATTAGGGGTGCCTCGGAGCGGCCACAACCACCGATCATTAGGGGTGCCTCGGAGCGGCCACAACCACCGATCATTAGGGGTGCCTCGGAGCGGCCACAACCACCGATCATTAGGGGTGCCTCGGAGCGGCCACAACCACCGATCATTAGGGGTGCCTCGGAGCGGCCACAACCACCGATCATTAGGGGTGCCTCGGAGCGGCCACAACCACCGATCATTAGGGGTGCCTCGGAGCGGCCACAACCACCGATCATTAGGGTGCCTCGGAGCGGCCACAACCACCGATCATTAGGGGTGCCTCGGAGCGGCCACAACCACCGATCATTAGGGGTGCCTCGGAGCGGCCACAACCACCGATCATTAGGGGTGCCACGGAGCGGCCACAACCACCGATCATTAGGGGTGCCTCGGAGCGGCCACAACCACCGATCATTAGGGGTGCCTCGGAGCGGCCACAACCACCGATCATTAGGGGTGCCTCGGAGCGGCCACAACCACCGATCATTAGGGGTGCCTCGGAGCGGCCACAACCACCGATCATTAGGGGTGCCTCGGAGCGGCCACAACCACCGATCATTAGGGTGCCTCGGAGCGGCCACAACCACCGATCATTAGGGGTGCCTCGGAGCGGCCACAACCACCGATCATTGGGGGTGCCTCGGAGCGGCCACAACCACCGATCATTAGGGGTGCCTCGGAGCGGCCACAACCACCGATCATTAGGGGTGCCTCGGAGCGGCCACAACCACCGATCATTAGGGGTGCCTCGGAGTGGCCACAACCACCGATCATTAGGGGTGCCTCGGAGCGGCCACAACCACCGATCATTAGGGGTGCCTCGGAGCGGCCACAACCACCGATCATTAGGGGTGCCTCGGAGCGGCCACAACCACCGATCATTAGGGGTGCCTCGGAGCGGCCACAACCACCGATCATTAGGGGTGCCTCGGAGCGGCCACAACCACCGATCATTAGGGGTGCCTCGGAGCGGCCACAACCACCGATCATTAGGGGTGCCTCGGAGCGGCCACAACCACTGATCATACGAGTATACAACCACGACCCTGGTTTCACAAATAAGTTATTTTTTTGTTCCAGATTGACGTGGGTTACATAAAATAGTCGTACCGTCACTATCCAATTACATAGCAAGGTTGAGTTAGCTTTACATTACTATATAGTAAAGCTCCTATCCAGTACCGTATCTATATGCGAATGTATTATAATGTTTGTTCTATCACGCACTTGATTATAGCATGCACAATAAGGCTGATCCGGAACATTTAGCAAAACTAATCATCTCTGTGTACCGAGCAAACATACCACCAACACCACACTAACATGTAGACACACTATTATATATATATTTATACTAGGAGCGTATTATGTGTTGCAGGCTCTCTCTAGCACGCCGCCTTCAAACATTCATTACAACTATGTAAATGCGTCCTCACATGGAGACATGGTGCTAGAATGTTCACTGGAGAAATTAGGCCCTAGTTTAAATTACCAGCCATGTGAAGACGAGTCGGTGATTTGTTATTAATATTTGGTGGCTGGATTTTTATGTTTTTTCACGTAAACGTAATAGTCGGTACATTTGTACAAACATCAATGATCTGTTGTTTTATTGACATTTCATTTACCTTAGATTTGTAAGCGAGTTGAATATTTTACAGAAACATTCAAACTTGCTTCTATAATAATGAAATCGGTATTAATTCCCAGTATACTACTCTTTGTCTGCAACTACACACCAAGTATTTAAGTTAATGGAAAGTTAACCCTTAACAGCCGAATGCCGGCAAGTTAGCGCTTAAATTACCCGCTCCGGGTGACAGCGATCGCTATCGTACGCTTACCAAGAACTATGTGTTCGCAGATACACAGGTATTGCACTAAGTACTTACTTAACATTGTGTGGGTATTTCTGTCTGAAACGTTTGCTAGACACAAATGTAGTACAATGGTTTTTTGTACACGCATGAATTCAACTCGTTTCGTAGCTGCGATACTACCTCGTAGAGGTGCTACGGTACTACGTAGCGTAGCGGCGTAACTGTGGTATGTAAATATCTGGTGGAACTTTACTCAGGTTTGTTGTTTTAAAGCAAAATTAATCAATTTTACTGCCTGATGGGCGATGAATTTACATTGAACTTAAATTAATACCTATCGTATTGGTGTTGGTTATTGTTTAAAAGAACATTGCAAACATACATAGAATAACAAATATAGAATACAATTACTTTTATTTACATATAATAATTACACCACGGCGGTGCTAAACCAGAGTATTTTTTTTGCGAATGTAGCGCTCAGAGTAAATATATAGGTTTCTTCTAAGCAGCGGTGCTACATAATTACACCACGGCGGTGCTAAACCAGAGTATTTTTTTTGCGAATGTAGCGCTCAGAGTAAATAATATAGGTTTCTTCTAAGCAGCGGTGCTACAAAATTACACCACGGCGGTGCTAAACCAGAGTATTTTTTTTGCGAATGTAGCGCTCAGAGTAAATAATATAGGTTTCTTCTAAGCAGCGGTGCTACATAATTACACCACGGCGGTGCTAAACCAGAGTATTTTTTTTGCGAATGTAGCGCTCAGAGTAAATATATAGGTTTCTTCTAAGCAGCGGTGCTACATAATTACACCACGGCGGTGCTAAACCAGAGTATTTTTTTTGCGAATGTAGCGCTCAGAGTAAATATATAGGTTTCTTCTAAGCAGCGGTGCTACATAATTACACCACGGCGGTGCTAAACCAGAGTATTTTTTTTGCGAATGTAGCGCTCAGAGTAAATATATAGGTTTCTTCTAATCAGCGGTGCTACATAATTACACCACGGCGGTGCTAAACCAGAGTATTTTTTTTGCGAATGTAGCGCTCAGAGTTAATATATAGGTTTCTTCTAAGCAGCGGTGCTACATAATTACACCACGGCGGTGCTAAACCAGAGTATTTTTTTGCGAATGTAGCGCTCAGAGTAAATATATAGGTTTCTTCTAAGCAGCGGTGCTACATAATTACATCACGGCGGTGCTAAACCAGAGTATTTTTTTTGCGAATGTAGCGCTCAGAGTAAATATATAGGTTTCTTCTAAGCAGCGGTGCTACATGTATACAACATTTTTTTTTTTACAAAATTTATTAAATACAATATGTGGCTTTGCTTAAAGTTTGTCTTTTGTTATATCAGTAGGTCCCATGAAGAGCTTGCCAGCTTCCCAGTAGCTCTGTCCTATAGCTATAGCTGTGCTCCCCGGGTGCGTGCGTGCGATTACATTTACATATCTTAATCCGGCTCCGGCGGGCTCAATACTCCAGATTACTGCGTGTACGGACGAGATAATGAAATCAAAATACAACAACACTACGCGCCACATCTATATATGTATGTATATGTCGCTAGCTCGGTACCTTACAGGGATTTGAGTAGAGATAGTCCCTCAGTCGTTTCTTGGCAGAATGCGGCTTGTCCTGTCTTTATTTTTCAACAATTACACACTTGGACAAAAATTTATATAAGAAAGAATAATACAAGCAAATATAATTGCTCCCGTCACACCTAAGTACTGGAAGTATGGACATATAAAGAGTACGTATCAGTAACAAATGTATAAATATATAGTTTGTTTGTAAGTTCATCATCTTCAACTCGTTTTTATGCAATATGATTATATTCATACCCAGTTTGTTAAGTTACTCGATCAGGTTTTATCTTCCAAATATCGCTGAGTCATAGCGCTCGTGCATAAAACTTTTAAAATGATCAAAGTTGTAAACTCCGCTGTGAGCCATCTCTCGCTGGAGATAGTTCCCGTCACACCTCTGTACCGGGTATTTAGAGGAACTTGAACCTTCCACAAGTTTCTGGGAGGCTAATAAACATGTCAGCTGTAGGCCGTGTCATACGAGACCGACGCAACTATTTTAATCAATCTTGCCCTTTTGGCTCTTGTAAAATTCGCGACGAGCGCTTAACGTTTCCTTTTCGCCTTAAATAACAGAGTTTATCCCCGATACTAAAAATCTTTATACTGAAGACATAGAGCCTATATTCGTGCGAGTCTTCCAGTTTCCGCCAGCGAACTGAAACTTTCAGGTTGTCGTTATTGAATTTCGCTACTCGGAATAAGCTGTGTGATGACGGTAGGTGGTATGTACAGTACACTCGTACAGTGCTAACTTACTAAGTTAGTCTAAGCAGCAAAGTGGAAAAGTTAACGCAGGTACAAAAGGAAGGAAGTTATTTCGTGTCTGTCTTCGTTGTCTACATAAATTGAAAACGCCAGGCGTCAGGTTATGATTTAAGTTCGGAACTGTTTAATTTAGTTAAGTAAGTATACAGTCCTTTGTTAATGCATTTCTCAAGTTTTTGTATAGTTACGATTAACATCGATGGGAATGTTGTGCGTCGATAAAAAAAACAATATTAGTTTTAAGATATTTGTAGTGGTTTTATATGTGAATGTTATAGCTACGTACCGTGTGCAGTCAGAGTAAGTCTCACGCCCAGCTGAGACTACAGTACCTACAGCAGCAAGTACCGTGTGCAGTCAGAGTAAGTCTCACACCCAGCTGAGACTACAGTACCTACAGCAGCAAGTACCGTGTGCAGTCAGAGTAAGTCTCACACCCAGCTGAGACTACAGTACCTACAGCAGCAAGTACCGTGTGCAGTCAGAGTAAGTCTCACACCCAGCTGAGACTACAGTACCTACAGCAGCAAGTACCGTGTGCAGTCAGAGTAAGTCTCACACCCAGCTGAGACTACCTAAGTAAGAAACCTAGTACTACTGTTGACCAAATAAAAAATTTACTTAATAAAATATCTAAAGCGGACTATTTTGTTGAGAAGAGGGAAATTAAAACAAACCGACACGCAGCTTTCATAATCGGTGTGCCGGAAAGTATATATTCGCAAGTCGCCACGCCAAGTGCCTGGCCGCAAGGAGCACGATTTGCTGACTGGTTTTTTCAATCCCGTACGCGAGCGTCGACGGCGAACGAGTAGAATCGAAGGAGAGGTACGACTGCGAGGGAGTGCGTGCGACGTTGCCAGCCGGCAGTTGTATCACCGTGCGCAGCGGCGAGGACGTGCCTGTGTCACCAATGCCTCGAAAAAATAATGCTTCTATCGTAAATAAGACACTGGTGCTATGTCACCAAAATATCCGGTCTGTTTATAACAAAACCGGAAGGTTGGAAGTCCAACTACATAGCGACCTGAAGTGTGATGTGTTGGCGATGACTGAGCATCATCAAACGAACGACAAGTTAAAATATGTGACTATAGCAGGGTATAAGTTAGCATCATATTATGGTCGGAAACAGTTTGAGAAAGGTGGCTCGTGTATTTACATAGGTGACCACTTGAAATGTATTGAAAACTATGAATTAACTTCACTTTCTATTGAGCGTTATTTAGAGATTTCTGCTATTAATGTCATAAATTATAATTTGACAATTGTATGTGTGTACAGAACTAACGCTGTATTAGCCAAAGATTTTTTAGTATATTTTGAACAATTATTGGATAAAATATGTGAACTATGTATCGAATGTGTAATTGTTGGAGATTTTAATATAAATGTATTAGACGGGCCCAGTGATGCAAAGACATTAGTAGATTTGTTGTCGACCCGCGGCATGGTAAACTGTGTAGACTTCCCGACCCGTGTCACTGCGACGACATGCACGAGCTTAGACCACGTATATACCAACTTGCCTGCGGGTGCGATAAGCACTGCACCGGTGTATACGGGGAATATAAGCGATCACTACGGTGTTAAGTGCTCGATAGAACGATACTCGCAAGTACCTAGATTACCGTATGTCAGGAGATATTCTGAATCGAATAAGCTCAATTTTGCCGCCGCAATAGAAAGTATAGATTGGTATGATTTCTATGTTCGTAATAATTGCGCGGTAACGAAAGCGAGTGCTTTGGTGAATATCATTAAAAACTTGCATGATATATGTTTTCCTTTGAAAAAAGGACTCGCAAAGAAAAACAAGTCATGGGTGACGCAGGATGTACTTAACTATAAACAACTATTATTTGACATTACGTTGTTTAGTGAGCAGCATCCTAACAATGAACAATTAAACGCCTTAATTTTTAAGATGAGCAATGTGTACGATGCGCTGATTAGATATGACAAATCCAACCACTATAAAAAAATAATTGGTTCGGGGAATAATGCGTCCAAGATGATGTGGAAAATAGTTAACACCGAGCGAGGTAAGCACAATTCGGTGCATGTCGACTTCACAGAAATGCTGAGGTCGCCTGATGGATCACGGTACGATTGTGCGAAATCGGCAGTGGATGCGATTAATACTAGATTCGTAAGAGCGGCGGCTGCGTGCGGCGCGCCACACGCTGACGTCACAGGCGTTCAGAATACGCTTGCCAGCGCAGGTGCGCCAGCAGACCGCTCGCTTAGATTACTGCGCTTCACTGCCGACGAAGTATATAGTATTGTAATGACTCGCATTCCTCCAAAGGCATCGAAGGACATCTATGACTTGTCAATGAAACTTGTACGCGAAGCGATAATGTCCCTCGCCCCTATACTAGCGGACTTATTCAACTCGTGCTTAAGAGAGGGCGTCGTTCCTTGCGTGCTTAAAACTAGCAAAGTGACACCGCTCTATAAAGGGAAGGGCAAACGAGATAGCGTGGATAATTACAGGCCAGTTTCCATAATTCCTGCTCTCGCAAAAATTTTGGAGAATGGCCTCAGTTCTAGACTAGTTAAGTTTTTAACGGAAACAAATGCTATGTCAGATCGACAGTACGCTTACCGGCGGGGGCGCTCTACTACGATGGTGGCACGCGAGGTGGTCCGCCGCATTGTTGCCGCCAGGGATAGCAGAACGAAGCAGAATGTCGCTCTTCTTTGCTGCGACCTTTCTAAGGCATACGATGTGGCAGACCACTTGGTGCTGGCAGAAAAGTTGTACCACTATGGCATACGAGGGGTAGCACACTCCTTGATGACCAGCCTCATGCAGGAGAGATCGCAGGTAGTAGTTGGTGGAGGGGGAGAGCACAGATCGGATCCCATGTCGTCGGATATGGGAGTCGCCCAGGGTTCATCTGTTTCCAATATCCTGTTCTCTCTTCTCATGAATGACCTTCCTGGAGCTGTTCCCAGTGCTGAAGTTCTCATGTATGCCGATGATGTTGGAGCAGTTCTGGTAGGAGGATCAGCTGATGAACTGGAGAGGAAGCTCAACTGTGCGGCTTCTGAATTGTCAGCATGGTTCAAAATGAACGGGCTCGCTCTCAACCTGGGGAAGACTCACTTCATCCAGTTCAGCTTGTCAGGTCGGCCACTGAGACCCATGACAGTCCTGGTGGATGGAGAGAGAATAGAAGAACAGCAGTCTACAATGTTCCTAGGGTTTGAGATCGACCGCGGTCTGACGTGGGAAGCCCACATTGAAAATGTTTGTGGGAAGCTAGGGAGCGCCTGTTTCGCGCTGGAGAGAGTGGCCAGAGTAGTGCCTGGAGACGTAGCGCGAACGTGCTACTTTTCCACGGTACACTCACAGCTACAGTATGGTGCTGAAATATGGGCTAGAGCTGCGGACTGGGAGCGCGTGTTCCGCATGCAGAAGCGCGCGGTGCGCTGCTTGGCGCGCGTCCCCCCGGACACCCACACTCGCCCTTATTTCAGAGATCTGGGGATCCTAACGTTGCCTGCTTTACTGATTTTTCAGGTAGCAGTTTATGCCAGAGCGAACCTAGACGAATACACCACACGTGGCTCATGTCACCGGTACCCTACGCGAAGCGGAAGCAAGTTTAAAACTGTAAAAAGAACTCTCGTGAAGTCTACTAAGTTAACTCATGTCATGGCTCCGACCGTATACAACAATCTACCGGACAAAGTCACAGCAGCCACTAGTGTACATGTCTTCAAACACAGATTGAAAGACTGGCTCATAGAAAAGGCTTTTTATAAATTTGAAGAATTCTACAAAGTACCTAGATGAATAAATGAAACGTTCAAAGTACATTGTACTATATATTTATATTATATTAATTGTATACAAATTGACATTTATAATTATCCAATTTATTAATATTGTTATTATATGAATGTATGGAATTTGACGTGTAAATAATCTTTACGAATAAATGAACATTGAACATTGAACATTGAACATTGACTACAGTACCTACAGCAGCAAGTACCGTGTGCAGTCAGAGTAAGTCTCACACCCAGCTGAGACTACAGTACCTACAGCAGCAAGTACCGTGTGCAGTCAGAGTAAGTCTCACACCCAGCTGAGACTACAGTACCTACAGCAGCAAGTACCGTGTGCAGTCAGAGTAAGTCTCACACCCAGCTGAGACTACAGTACCTACAGCAGCAAGTAACCGAGATAAACTCAAATACAACTTACTCAGATGTAGATTACCTTCTAAGCTCGTGTGTAATGTATACCTTGCGGTCTGTACGCTGAAGGATGTTAATCTTATTGCTGAAATCAAGATGTATAACACTCATTACAATATTATGTTACGCATGGACATGTATAAGGGCTTATTTCTACTTATCTATAAAATTATTATCACCTGTTTTTTTATTTCTGGTATATTCCGATCCGTATGTAGGTAGGAGCTACTATTAGGTATTTGACTTACGCTGCGTCCGAACACTTCGGCCCCTGATTTCACACATCAGAGCCTTCACAAATTCTTGGGTCACTCCCCCTTCACTCCCCGCCCCTCGCCCCCGCGCCCCACATCCCCTGCAGATTGCTATGTGATGTACTTATCGACTAAGCATTTTGATTACACTCCTCAATGCGCCCTCACGGTCAAACGCGTCTAATCCTACTCAGTAATTTGAACGCAAATTATTTTCACAAAGACGGAGCGAGCGTTCGTAATCAACAAAATTGCTTCCCAAATGTCGTATAAATGGCGAATGTGATGTCGCAGCATTGTCTCGCGCCATTAGGGGAAGTGAGTTTTTACAAGTTCGCTTTTTAACTTTGTCACCATAACGCGGCAGGTGAGGCGGTTATAAAACGTTATGTTATATAGCCCGAGCTATATTCGTAAAAAATATACTGCGATCATACCGGAGAGCGTCTCCGTCCGCTCGCTACAATCATAAACAGAAATGTTATACGCGAGTCGACCGAGCGAACTAATTTTATGTAGCGGCCGTACGAGAGTCTTAAGAGGCGGCCATGTCTGTGCAACCCTTTCAAATTGCATTCGTTCTGCGGACCACTTCCGCCGATCAAGTTTTAATGACATCCGGCGCAACACGCTGCCGGCCGGCGCCGGTCCGGCGCGGGCCCGGCAAGGCACTGCCCGGGACGACAAGGCACGAGCCGCGCCACGACCGGTATTGAATTTATTAAATTCCTTTTTACTCGTCATGCATGACGCGAACACGTCCTGAATATTCGGACTCGCAGTTTCGAGCGCTCACAAAACGGCAACTCCATGAAATGTGGATAGTATTAAAATGTTCGGTAGATAGGAGGGTAATATGTAAATTGTATCGAGCCGTCGGCGTCGGTCCCCCGGCGTTGTTATATCATCTACGTCTTCCAGTTTAATGTAGTTAGGGTTTTCAAATTGTGCAAGAGGGTTGCTGTTCGATTATGCGAGTTATTTCAAATGTGCCGGATCACTTTTATGTACTCGTAAAATATTTAGGTTATATCGAAGCGGCGCGTCGCCTTCGCCGTCGCTTCTCAATTTTCATGATTTGCCAAACGACTGCTATCATTGTTCAGTAACATTTATAAAGCATCCTAATGGCGCGTGATTCTGCGCCGCTGCAGACGTCATGGTGCGGTGAGTGCTGTGATCCTACATGGAGGCAGCGATTTTAAAATTCTCCGCTCGCGTATTATACTGTTCCCGTGGCTGTGTAAACATTTAGCTGATAATATTCAGCAGAATGCATGTGTTGCGCGGTGCATGGCGAGCAGCCGAGCGACCATGCGTGCGCCATTGTCGCGGTAAGACACCAGCGAGGAGGAACCATAAAAATAATTTATATGTTGCGCGCTGTCACCGCTCCGCTGCGTTTGTTCCAGCTTTATTTGTTTGGTTGCAAGTAGCCGGAGTACATGTACACTGTCTCTGCTCGCGCAACTACTCGCCGACTCCACGCGATCTTTCACATTAATGAGCTTTTCTTGTGTCGCTCGTACGAAGAACCAGACCTTCGATAGCTAGATAGCTCCTTGTGCGATAGAAATAGAACTAGAATATAACATTTGTTACAAACCGATTTTAAGGTCGAGAGAGTTTCGCGGGCCAAGGGCTCCGGGAGCACGCCGGGCTCGCCTCCTTAGGAAAATGATTTCTTCGAAAAGGTCGGGAATTATTTGGCTTTTTATGAAAATTACGCGAAGCAGATAATAATGCAAGCGGATGATGTGTTTTAGGGAATATTGTTTGGGGTTTTTCGGGGTTTTACAAGAGCTGGCCGCCTTTGTTTGGGAAACGTAGGTATTATTACATGAAGGCCGGAGCGAGGTCGCGGGACAATGCGCGCGACTGTTATAATATCCTAGGGAATATGAATGTTAGTAGGGTCCAACTAACTTTCATATAATACTAATTTCAGCATACAGACCTACGAATTTGGGTTTTACAACATTTCAAAATGTAAATGTACGCGATTCGTGAATAAGTAATATGTCATAATTATCTATCTATTTCCATACATACAACTAATTTGAGATAATCGATTAATTATTATCATAGTCCTGTTTCTCCCATCCTCTCCCATCAATCCCATGGTATATGTCCCGACACGTCATGGGGATAATTAAACTAAGTTTCTGTAGCTTAAGTTTTTACGAGCGACAACTTGCACAGCGCGTCACTAAACATGTTACGATCACATTCTACACACATGCTGTGCAATCATTCAATGTGTATATTTGTTTGTTACATCAAGTACGATACCAGTTACTAATAATACTAATTTAGGAGTATGATTTTTTATTGGGCCTGGGTTCAAAATGTAACTCTTGTCTACATTTGTGTAGATCATTTGTGAGTATATTGTATATCTCCACGTAGATCATTTGTGAGTATATTGTATATCTCCACGTAGATCATTTGTGAGTATATTGTATATCTCCACGTAGATCATTTGTGAGTATATTGTATATCTCCACGTAGATCATTTGTGAGTATATTGTATATCTCCACGTAGATCATTTGTGAGTATATTGTATATCTCCACAGCATCCCGAGCTAGTTAAAATAGTTACTCAGTACCTACTCGTACATAAATAGCAACAGGAAACAAATTGTTTCACGAAAATCGTAAACTACATATTGTACATAACAATTATGTCTATATTCTATCTAGCCCCTATACAGCTAAAATAACTATAAGTTTCATTTTATTTCAATGTAATTTTAATTAGTATTTTTTTTGACGAGACATGACTGATGCCAACACCTATTATCATTGTAATAAGTTAGTTGTAATTCTGTATGTCAATAAAATCTATCTATCTATCTATTTGCTATATGCACTAACAAATAAATAAACGCTCCTCATATACCTCACGCATGTCCAGATGTGCGCTGGCCCATACTGGCGCTGCGTCACGGCTCGGGCCGCTCGAGGTAATTGCCGACGTTAATTGGTAGCCCGATGACATTGGATCAAGATACCGCCGATATCCTAGCACTGCTCTGTACGAGGGGACGAAAATAATGACCGCTTCAATTAACATAATTTTGTGCAGTTAATTTATGTAGTACGTACGGTAATATGATTTATTTTCTTATCTTCTGTACCTATTATTAACTTGTATGAAGTATCTGGTTGTACATTAATGGACAACTGTTGGACATTAATTTCGAGATTTCGTACTATTTTATTTAACTAACTTCTGACTTAAACGTCACCCACGTCGTAATAAACTTTGAATGATTTCTAAGTCACCTAAACATAAACAATGCGCACGCGCACGTTTATGAAATTCATGACCAAAGTAACTTTATTAGTAATTTTCTATAATTTTATCACATTTTTAACTACTATGTCTGAGTTGCTAAATCATGTGTCATGCAGTGTACAGCTCCGGAGTGTAGTAGGTGGCGTAATTAATGACAGGTGAGGCGATTGTCAGCCAGCAGAGGACGGGCTGTGATTGGAGCAGGTGAGGACTACTAGTTAGTTTACTGCACCAAGACTATTAACATCGGAATAGGGAGATTAATTTAGTTATATGGAGATGCTTGACCGAACTGTTGAGAAAGGAATAAAAATATGCAAATGTTTTTCGTACCTTCTCTTTATAACTATTTCTCTCTCTCTCTCTACTCACATTTTCAAGATTCAGTTCGATTAGAAAAAATATATACAACGGAACTAGAAGTGGTACCTATCAATCGCGCGTAAAATAAATACAACGGAACTAGAAGTGGTACCTATCAATCGCGCGTAAAATAAATACAACGGAACTAGAAGTGGTACCTATCAATCGCGCGTAAAATAAATACAACGGAACTAGAAGTGGTACCTATCAATCGCGCGTAAAATAAATACAACGGAACTAGAAGTGGTACCTATCAATCGCGCGTAAAATAAATACAACGGAACTAGAAGTGGTACCTATCAATCGCGCGTAAAATAAATATAACGGAACTAGAAGTGGTACCCCTATCAATCGCGCGTAAAATAAATACAACGGAACTAGAAGTGGTACCTATCAATCGCGCGTAAAATAAATACAACGGAACTAGAAGTGGTACTTATCAATCGCGCGTAAAATAAATACAACGGAACTAGAAGTGGTACCTATCAATCGCGCGTAAAAAAAATACAACGGAACTAGAAGTGGTACCTATCAATCGCGCGTAAAATAAATACAACGGAACTAGAAGTGGTACCTATCAATCGCGCGTAAAATAAATACAACGGAACTAGAAGTGGTACCTATCAATCGCCCGTAAAATAAATACAACGGAACTAGAAGTGGTACCTATCAATCACGCGTAAAATAAACACAACGGAACTAGAAGTGGTACCTATCAATCACGCGTAAAATAAATACAACGGAACTAGAAGTGGTACCTATCAATCGCGCGTAAAATAAATACAACGGAACTAGAAGTGGTACCTATCAATCGCGCGTAAAATAAATACAACGGAACTAGAAGTGGTACCTATCAATCGCGCGTAAAATAAATACAACGGAACTAGAAGTGGTACCTATCAATCGCGCGTAAAATAAATACAACGGAACTAGAAGTGGTACCTATCAATCGCGCGTAAAATAAATACAACGGAACTAGAAGTGGTGCCTATCAATCGCGCGTAAAATAAATACAACGGAACTAGAAGTGGTACCTATCAATCGCGCGTAAAATAAATACAACGGAACTAGAAGTGGTACCTATCAATCGCGCGTAAAATAAATACAACGGAACTAGAAGTGGTACCTATCAATCGCGCGTAAAATAAATACAACGGAACTAGAAGTGGTACCTATCAATCGCGCGTAAAATAAATATAACGGAACTAGAAGTGGTACCCCTATCAATCGCGCGTAAAATAAATACAACGGAACTAGAAGTGGTACCTATCAATCGCGCGTAAAATAAATACAACGGAACTAGAAGTGGTACTTATCAATCGCGCGTAAAATAAATACAACGGAACTAGAAGTGGTACCTATCAATCGCGCGTAAAAAAAATACAACGGAACTAGAAGTGGTACCTATCAATCGCGCGTAAAATAAATACAACGGAACTAGAAGTGGTACCTATCAATCGCGCGTAAAATAAATACAACGGAACTAGAAGTGGTACCTATCAATCACGCGTAAAATAAATACAACGGAACTAGAAGTGGTACCTATCAATCGCGCGTAAAATAAATACAACGGAACTAGAAGTGGTACCTATCAATCGCGCGTAAAATAAATACAACGGAACTAGAAGTGGTACCTATCAATCGCGCGTAAAATAAATACAACGGAACTAGAAGTGGTACCTATCAATCGCGCGTAAAATAAATACAACGGAACTAGAAGTGGTACCTATCAATCGCGCGTAAAATAAATACAACGGAACTAGAAGTGGTACCTATCAAAAAAAAAAAAAAAAAATGAGCGCGTAAAATGAGCCGCGAATTTGTCTCATACCAGAAATAATGTATAATATTTGAAACCGTTATTGTTTTTGTGTCACATCGTTGAAAGAGGTCATCCCTTGGAATCCCTTCCCGATATAATTGCGCGGCGATAATCCGCGGCTGAGTGGCGTAAGCCAGTGCTTGTGGATTACCTCGCCAGTCGCCAGTCGCAAGCGACCGATGCGGTAAGCTGCTTGAAGGGCGCAATCACCGCCCTACGCACTCCCTGCATGAGCAAATAATAACATAGTGCAGTGTTAAGGAAAATAAGCATGCTAGAGCATGATACTCTCATTAAAAATAATATCCAATTAATTATCCAATTTTAGGAACGTTTCTAAAGAGAACATCACGTTTAGCACCATGTACATCATGCCTAATGTTAATCGTGGTAACAAGGTTTGTAGGTTTCTTTTCAAATGTATTTTGTAAAATGTATAAGCTGTTTCTAAAGCTTGCATAAAAATATTAGATGATGAGTTTCTACCCTCAATATCAAAGTTGATTTGATTTGTTTGCATTAAGATTGCTAAAAGTGTTTTATTACAGTTGAATACTCCAAAACAACACGTAAGTAATACTTATGACGTGCTCTGTTAGGATTTCTTAGATGTACACTAGCATAGTTACCCAATTGTAAATATTTTATAGTGAAATAAAGATGTTTGAAAACAGAAAAAAAACGTAGTATCAACGAGGTGAATATGTTTGTTTTGCAAAAATATTTAGTTAACCTTAATCAGGAAAAAAATTAAGCTGACATTTAGTTATTTCAGTACTCATAAAAAATATCTGACATAACACCATATCACACAAAAAACTACATCTAATAACGCGTCCAATATAGTCCTGTCAGTATATAGGGCACATCTGTTATTTCTCTGTAGTGTCCACAACTCAGCTCGGTGAGTGATATAACTAGCACTAAGTGTACCGTTACTAGCCGTCCTGGAATATAAGTAGCTCTACGAAACATAAGGAGCTACTTCGGACAGGAATCATACAGGGGTCCTGAAAACTATTTGTGATGGTGTTTTTTGTGAAGTCCAGCAAGGAAAAATCAAATTATTATATATCCACCGTCCACCTACTCATTCAAACCACAATTCGAACTATGCATCTTGCTATTCAATAACATTTAACACAAATATAATCAAAAATCTTAAAGGAAATCAGTTAGAGGAAAAAACTGGCTTCCATAATTTGCAAATTGCTGTTTGTTTTTTTTATAGAGGCGAAAAACTTTTAATTTATATGTAACTGATTTTCTACGAGATTTTTGGTTTGGGAGGGTATTGAATTGAATTTTTAGTCCAAAAGAGAGTTATAGGATGTTTCCTAGTTTTTGCCTAGTTTTAGTGCTTGTATGTTCTGTGGTGTTTGTTACACTACTACTAGTCCTGTACAGTAAGTACTCTGTGGCCAGTAATAACACAGTACCTCGCTGCGGGCCGAGAGCAGGCTCGTTATCACGCGGTACTTCACGGAGCACCGGGATATTGTTTTATACGCGGGAGTGCTTACCTCACTTAGTACTTAGTAATAGGTTACTTAGCTCTTGTTTAGTGCTTGATAACTAAAAATAATAAATTATTTATTTGCACTTGAAAAGTAAAAACGAAGAAGAAGAGAACTTCATTACATACTGTGTATGGTAAGTATAGATTAAAACACGAGACAGTGTTCGCAGATTTATTCCTGGAAGGAGAACCTTTTTTCTATGGAGTATAAACCATTCTGCCTGGCGGTAGTCACTTTAGGCCAAGACCTTGTTTTTTTACACGACACGACACCTGCATTATCTATAACTCGGTCAATGTATGTATTTTAATCTTACAAGCATAAATCTTCACTGTTATGTTTTTGACGTTTAATAAGCTGAAAATAAAATAAGGATCAATCTGAAAATAAATACTTACAACTAATTGAATTACATTTTACTAAAATAGTTTATCAAAGTTTTGTTTGTGACATCAGTCACCAAAAGCAAAATTCCCTCAGGGCTAAGGCTGCATACTTTTCGAAACTCATTTTACTTTGCTGTAAAAGTTCATTGGCCTCATCCTTAGAAAATATTTTGAACTCAAGCAGATCAAATTGGTTTTTAACAAGATAGGATCATTTCATATATATATATGATATTGCCTCCCGATATTCCTGCTATTGAACCATACTACTATAAAACTAATTACAATGTACCCGAAAAATATACATTCTCGACTCGAAGCGAGTAGCGACTCTAGTGTAGTTCACCACTCTCTTACGGACAAACTTTATAGGACATACTTAAAATTCAGCATTTGTAAATGATCACTACCGGCATGGCCAGCATCCCCCTGTGCAGACAAAGTTGGAGGCCGCAGAGGCACGCCGACTACAACTAATTTTAGCTAACACTTACTCTATTTACTAATGTTAAAATGTAGTACTGAGAAGTTTATTGGGCGCATTTGTGGGTTAATTGTTAATGTAAGGATATAAGAATTCTGTTGGAAAAACAATAGCTAAATGGCCAAATTAAACACTCGACATGGTATTTATTTTGTGCATTATTTTGTATTCTTTTTTAATGGCATTTGACTGTTTCAGACATACAGACAGATCGGGTGCCTAGCTCGTGAAATAAGAACATAGATAATAGAAACTTCAATAACAGTAAAATAGGAGACAACTTTTCAATATGAATTAATAAATCCTGTATTTTTTAATTTAATCCTCTCTATGTAATTATTTTCTCTGGTAGCAAAGTCTCCTTATACGTTTGATCCACTGATTATTGCTGCCTAGGCGATGTTATTGAGAGGATACGAGAATTTATGTTTGTATCTACGAGTGCAAGTTAATGCTCTGCGTGGAGCCATGCGATATATATATATGTATAGCATCAGCTGAGCTTAGTTAGAGCATTCTACTTTATTGTACAGATTATTAATGAAGTTATCACAACAAAAAGTATCTAATTTGTCTCATTTCGTTCGTTTGACCGTAGTGAGCATGGGTTGAAACTTGCGAACTAACTTATTTACGAATCAGAATTGTGGGAGACAGGGTTAATAATATGATGATAAACAACTGTGTTTTGGTTGTTGATGATGACATTTCTCAAATGTTTCTGTAAAGTAGACACATAAAATTGTATATAACTAATTGTGCTCAAGAATTTTATAGCATTGGATAAATTCTTTACATTGTCTATTGAATTTACAACTTTACTGAATTATTATGGCCTTAATTCATCTGGAAATGTACTAAATATCCGGAACACAACTAGCGCGATATAATTAGTGGCATAATGACATAACGGAAGGAAGGTATTGTAACGTAAGCTCGAGGACGTGTATCAGCGCGGTAATGCGCACGCACCTCGCAATCACACCGAGATTACGTTATCACTGACACAGATTGTCTTAGAAAGATTCAATTCGCTAAATATATGCAGTATTGATGTTTTTTTTATAAGTTTTGTCTTTTGGACAATACAGCAAATATATACGTTTACAGTATACTTTTATTCCTAAGGTCTTCTGTAAACTGAACAATGCAGCTACTATACAATTTTCCATACAATACGTTTACTTAGCTCGTTTTTAATCTCCTGATACGCGCATTCGACTCAAGGTCCTGGCTTCTCTCACCCGTTCTGCAAAATAACAATTAATCGGTTAACTGCATGTTTTTACTCCAAATGTACCTTCAAAGCTAAAACATTGGCATTCGTAACGTAATGTAGTCTAAGCAGTGATAGCAGTATCTAGCTCGAGTAATGCCTCCTTCTAAATAAGCAGGCGTAGGAGGCTTCGCTGCAATTATTGCGTACGGTGCCGTGACCGGCATACAGCCGCTATCTGCCGCGGTACAGGGGTACTCACTTATAAAACAGGTAGGTATTCATTGTTATACTAGTTTATTATATATTTTTTTTATTGAGCTACATTTTGGCACAAATCATCAGTAGTAATAGTGTAAATTATCCTGCTACAACACTTGCTTCAGCTAGGTTGTGCTTACACGGTTAAGTTTCCTTTCAAAACTTTTCAGTAGGTATGTAATATAGTGAGAATTTTTAACGACATAAATCTTGTAGTACCTACAAGTATTTTTTACATTACAATTACAACAAGCACTAATTGTTCCTTCTGCTTCATGGCAAAAATATGTTGATCTTTGATACTTAAACTAACTATGCATTATACTATACCACTGACACTTCTTGATCAGAATCCAGTCCTTAACGTAACAGAAAACAAAATTAATTGTTAAAATATGCTGCTGCTCCTGAAATTTTCATAGTTATGATTGAACTCTGTACATATATCTACCGAGTGTAGAATTACCCGCGTATTCGAGATTATACCAAGTACACGTGCACCTGCGACGCACCGTGTAAGAACATACACTAATTGCTAGTAATTTAACGCCATAACAGAAAAAAAAAACTTGCTAGGCTTTATTATTTTATTTGTATTGTATGACATTTTGTATTATTTTAAGTGGTGGTTGATATTATAATGATGGACATTTGTCTGAAATAAATAATTTGAATTTGAATTTATCTATAGTTCTCTGTTGTTTTAAATTAACTCATGTCTTCTATGT
>OZ026818.1:307193-346085 GCA_964023185.1 Macaria liturata | reverse complement strand
AATATGCTCATTATGAACCCCCAGAGTATATTTAATAGGGCCGCTAACAATGGAACGCGAGATGGATACGATTCTCCTCTAACGACACGGCGCACCTTCCTACCTGTGCCTGCTCGTGTTTCAGCCAGAATTACTCACGTCAATATTCGTTACAAAACGACGACGGTGGCCGTTTGTTTGATGACGTACATAAATAAGAAGACAGCGATTATAATGAGTTTGTATGAGCCTCGTAATTTGTAGCAAATGAAACGACGGAAGTCGCTCCACGGGCCTACTAAAGTAACTAGCAAAAACAGAAAGGCTCTCGCGGTGATAGTGTCATTAGTGGCGGCAGTCAGGTCCCGCTGTGAGACCCCGCGCGTCACACGGGCCCCCGGGGCCTCTCACCCGCGAGATCATTTGGCTAATGTTGCTTTTGTTTAATAACGAGCGAGCAAATTGTTTCGGAGTCTCCCTTTGTGCGCCAACTTTAGTTTGACAGCGGATTTCAATATATGCGCTCGGTTATTGTGCCGCGACCTGAAGTGTGCCAAAACTGCGGGAGCGTATATTTAGCCCTCTAATTTGATTATAAGTACTTTGAGATGTGCCTCACCTATCAGGATTATCCCTAATATATATATATTTAAATTAATAAAGTATCTACTAATATGAGAAACAGCAACGTCTGAAAAATGATTACTTAGTACATTATTACAATTATGTTTTTATCGCTTTTACGTAACCGTTCCTTAATCAATATTAAAGTAACTAATTATAATTTGATTAATATTTCATTGATACAAATACCTTGCTAATGACGACGTTGGAGTTCCCACGGCGTCCCGCGCCGTCACGTCCCGTCTGCGGAACAATCCGCGCGTGCTGTTGTAAAAACACGCCATCTATCACAATTTGACAGAAGCAGGTGAAATGGCGCCCAATTAAATACCCCGCAAGTACGGAGTAGGAGTAAGGAAGGGCAGATACTAAACAACCAAGACATATTGCTTAATTATTTATGTTAATGAATCCCAATGCACCAACATTATAGGTATGGTATAAACGTATGTATATTTATTTTATTTATAAGGGTGTAACTTAAGTTTTTGAAAATAAATTAATTTTGTATTATACATATTTTGTATTTGTATTACCTACTTTTTTTTTATTAACCTATAAGTACTATCCCACTCCTGGGGCAAAGGATTAACATTAAGGATTTATATTATGTACTCAAGAATGATAATATAATGCTTAGGCCTATACCCAGTAATGGGACAAAACCGGCTGTAGACGCTTAGGAAGTACAACTTATTTTTTAAAATAAAATTACAATTATTAATAAAGTAAAAGTTGTATGAGTATAATGCTTTAAAACTTTCTTCTGTATTTGCAAATATATCTACAGTTATGTATAGCTTAAGACGTAGTAGTAGAATAGATGTAATAACCAAAAAGGAATAATTTCTACCGTGCATTCTTACATGAGCAATACACATTCAAAACCATGGTTTATACTTTTGTTAGATGAATTATTTGTATTTTCCTGTACTACTAGAATAGAATATAACTTTAATGTACACCATAAAAACACAAAAATTACAAAACAGAAATAAACATACTTAAATTAAAATGTTGCACATTGGGCGGCCTTATCGCCTTAGGCGATTTCTTCCAGGCAACCTTTTGGATGGACATAACTTACAATTGTAAACAGGCGGTGTACAATATACATGTATCTTATTTATATTATTAAATTAATTGAAAGATACAATACACACTCAATCATATAGGTTATTAATAATACACATACTCAATACAACTTATATATAGTAGAATATGAATTAAGTAGCATAGTTAGTAATAGCAACCTAAATAGAATCACAACCTAGGTAACTGTTGTTGTATCTATAATATAATTATTTTGTACACTACCTTCTAGTTGTGTTCAATACCTGAGTTTTTTTTGTTTTTTTTTTTTATTTTTTTCGAGAGAATATATTTCTCTGTGTGTATTTTTATTTTCTCTCCTCTTTTGTTTCTTTTTAAAATGACTATACTGCTAATATACTAATTGATGTAAATAGATAGTTACAGTCCGGTCGCTAAGCAACTACCCTCTGCGACACAGGTGCGCCTAGTGCAGAGGGCAGGGTTACAATTAAGTAAAAACACTGTATATGATGCAAAATAAAGATATGTTTATTAATACAACTTTTACACATTATACAAACACTACATTACACAATACTTATATAGGTATATGCTATAATGACGTTAAATAATGTTGATATATCATATTTTGGAAAATGTTCAGTGACTTAGCCTGCCTTATGGGCAGGGGCAACGCGTTCCACAGAAGGGTGGCTTGGATGGTAAAAGAATGGGAGTAAAGGAGGTTGGAGTGCAAAGAGTCTGCAGTTAGTTATTGCGTGCTGATTGATCGCGCGGAGACGGCTCGTCTCGGCGTGATTAATGGCCGGTTGACACTCCTCGGACAAAAACAAGGAGCCGCCTGATTTGATTACCTCCAGATTACACCCCCAGCATCTAAGTGATCTATCGCTCCGTACAGGAAATCGTTTGAGGAAAATATCAGGCATGGCATTGACTATCAGGTTAGGGGTCGAATCTGTCCAAGACTAAGACAGGCTTTAATTTATAATGTAAATAGATGCGTGTACTACTTTTGTAAATACGAGTATGTCTGAATGATTGCATATGTTAAGCTAGCTATGTTGCCGGACGGTGGTGTTTGTTTACCAGTTTGTCTTTTTATTTAAACGCGCATCACGTAAAAACTGCTGAACAGATCATCAAGATTTTTGGTGCGTAGGTAGTAGGTATGAGGTTTTTGGAGTGACATAGACTACATTTTATTCCGAAATAATACAAATACAAATACAAAAGCTTTTATTGGGCCAAAAATAATGCGAGCAAAACTGCGGGGTTCCACTTAAAATTAATACCTAATAATAATGTAATATTTGTGATACAACAAAGAGGTACATTAGGAGATATCTGACTATATTCAGCAATATCCCGCTACATCCCAGCCTGCTTACAAAGGCACAGCCTCCGAGGCCGGCCCGTTTGTAAGAGCCTGCAATTATTCGCACAAACGACACGCTTTGTATGCGAGCGACCGATCACTTGTTACACGAACATACAGGCACGGTAATATTATCTATACAGTATTGTAACTCGGTCGTGTCCTTGAAATAAGTGCCTACAGCCGCGCGGTACGTAAACATGAGATAGGGCTGTCGCTGTCGCCCACCTACAGCGTTTTAATTGCATCTGCCTACTTTGAGTTTCTATCTAGTTTTGAGATTGTAAATTTATTACATTTATTTATTAGCACAGATACTTAGTAACAATATAACATATTAATATGATTACATAAAATACTTTGTGAATTGAATAGAAAGTGTTCAATAAAAATGCAAGTTGTTTTTTGATTTATAGATTTAATTAAAAAACCATGATTATGTATTTGACTTAATAACAAATCAGTCTTATAAATTTGCGAGCGGAAAATATTTGCGCCTTGACTGAGATGTACCAAATGCTTTATTATTATATTTGAGTGTATAAAAATCCGCATTCTAATATAAAGCTTGATCAAAAATTGTTTTGGGAAACATAGACAAGGAGGAGAAAAAGAAATATCTTTTAGTTGGTTATAGATACCTGAAGCTACTTAAAAATTTATATGTTTAGTTTTAAATGAAGTTCGGAATATTTCCTCCATTTTTTCTATGTATTCCACGATATCATCGCTTGGCACAATTAAAAAAGTTTGCGAAGTATTCTTACTATAGTCCCGGTACCTTAAATACCGACTTTCTGAGCTGAAATTGATGACATTTCATATATCATAAGATATAGAAATTCGAAAACCATTTCGAGATATTGGGACGCTGATCATTATCAATATTTTTTTAATTTTTTTTAATCAGTGGTTAGATAGATATTATTTAATTAAATACTCCCAACCAAACAGAGTTCGTATAAATAACAACACTTCCGAAGCTATTTCTATTAAAAATAAAAGTTGACAGTGACATTGTGACCATTCTTCCGTTTGTCATCAAGAATAATACAACTGTCAACTGAAATAACCTCACTTTTTGATTGAGTTGAGTATAATTCACCACGATTTTTAACTAAAATTAATTTCATCAATTTCAACACGTACCTACCTAAACAAAATGAAAATAACAGATGGATTTACAATGGCTGACAGCCGTAATCTACCCAAAGTAGATTATATGATGCTACTGCAATATATGCGAGAAAACGAAACATATAATGTAACATAAATGTGGCCGAAATACGAATTACGAGGGGCGAAAGTTCTGATGACCTCCAGGGATGCTTACGTTGAGACAGCAATAGGCTTTGTAGAAATAAAAAAAGAAAACCCAATTTGCTATGTCAAAGGTAGAGTGACACCGGAACACAAAGTGAGATGCAAAATGTACACAGTGCTTGCGATAATCAACGAAGTTGATGAAACGATAACTGATGTAGGTACAATGTGAAGATTGTGCAGCAAGTGAAGGGGGCTGCAAACACGCAATTTGTTTTATGATGTGGCTCATAAAACGTTCTGATGAACCTTCACCCACATCAACATGTTGTTATTGGGCTCGACCCAAACTGTCTGAGGCAGTAACTCAGAATAGATGCATATAAGCAAAAGAATTGGGTAAACGAAAACGTCATGGTAGTGTAACAATGTTACCACCAGCATTGAGCCTTCCAATGTATATGACAGAATGCAAAATTCGAAAAATGACTGACTCTCTGATTATTAACCTCAGAATACAGAAAGAACTAAAAATAAAGAGCATGATATGGATGACTATAGCATATATCAAATAGTGCTTGAATTCATCACAAGACAATCGGAAACAAAGCAAGA
The DNA here is from genome assembly GCA_964023185.1 of Macaria liturata. Lineage (NCBI taxonomy): Eukaryota > Metazoa > Arthropoda > Insecta > Lepidoptera > Geometridae > Macaria > Macaria liturata. The sequence continues at coordinate 341,170 of OZ026818.1, read as the reverse complement.
TTTTAAAAATTTTAAAATGTTTGCTGATAATATCATAACCCCCAGAATTAAAAATAAAATAGAAGAAAAAACACGAGCTCAAGCTGAATGTAGTTTGTGGCACACCTTAAAACAAGGCCGCATATCAGCGTCTAAGATACATGAGGTGAGCACTTGTAAAACTGATGGGGTTTTGGTCACAGAACAACGATCGGGCCATATCGCCCCCGCGCGCGCCCCCCCATAGAAGCGAAATGACTAATAATACGTGGTTCTCGTTTGGACCAGTAAACAGGCCAACCTAACCTACGACAGCGTTTGTCAGTCTGTTGTCAAACATAGTCCGAGCGAGAGAGAGTTTTCGGTCGTTTTACTCGGTTTTACAGCATGATAAACTATTAAATATGTCCTGGTGTCAAGTTAAAAATTGTAAGAACAAGTTCCAGTGTTACCGGCGTGAAATACCATCGGTAAGTAGTAAAATTTCGTAATTTTAATAAATAAAACTTTTGACATTTTGAATGGCATTAACACATTCGTTGTCATGACGACGCTACTTCTCGATAGCTAAGTGATGTGTAAATGGAACCTAGCAAATTATCGATAATCGATAAAATGTATATGATGTTTCTGGATTTGTATGGAAATGTTTCTGGATTACGGTTTTTATTTAACACATACTTAATTTACATTTTCAAAAAATCCAGTGTTAAAAAATAAATGGATATTGGCGACCGGTACATACAACTGGTTTCCTCATAAAAATGCCAGAATATGCTCCAGTCATTTTGAAGATGATTTGATAATTAAATAAAATAGATAAAAATAAATTTGCTATAGTGATAGTTTCAGTCCCCGGTAAGGATATAGGATAGTTTTTATCCCACGGGATAAAAAAGTTTTTACAACGGATAACACCGCGGGCCATAGCTAGTTAACTATAATTTGTACTTAAATAATATAGTTATACTAAAGACATATTTCCATCTTCGAAGTAAATGTGTAAATAATCGATAAAAAAATATCGACATTGCACAGCCGATGAAGTTGAAGCGTACAGCTGTGTACATGAACATCTCGTGCGTCGTAGTGTGCGTGCCGAAAGTGTGTTAGTTTTAGTAAATGGTGACACCTGTTTTGTATCGAATAAAGAAAGAATTCGCCTCTAGTCACAGGGCGACAAGCATGGACTTCAAAGCTCTGTGGGTTTTGGTAAAATCCATACTGGGAGGCTATAAAGTACCAGAAACAAAAGCTATCAGAAGAGGTAAAGCTTTAGAAAAGGTAGTAATTAAAGAAATTGAAAATGAAATGAAGATAAATCAATGTGATTTTATGCTTGTCACACCTTTTATAGGAGCATCACCCGATAGTGTTTGTGAGGATGGATTCACAGTAGAAATTAAGTGTAAAAAAAAAAAGAAAAATCAATAAAAACATATGTCAAAGATAATACCCTCTCTGCTAAGTGGAAAGCCCAAACACAGTTACAGATGCATGCTATGAATAAAAAAAAAGCATATATCATGGCACTATAATGGTAAGTTTTACCTATGCTATATTAGTATTTATATTACAATCTTACTCTAGTACAACTATGGCTGTACACTTTTTTTTACTTTTATCAGATCATATTTATTGTTATGACCAAAATATATATGTACATTTATCACATCTACTGGCATTTTACAAGAACACTAATCTATGTTTATAACAGGAGCACTAATCTATCAACATATTATTATGAACACTATTTTACTACACCTATTTTATTGCTATACTTTATTTTTATGAATTACATTTATTATCTTATGGGGTCATTTTTTTACTATAGGAGATTGTAAATTTATAAGTCCACAAGCAACAACAACAATATCATCAAGTACATTTACCAATTTGTTGTTTACCACTGCATGTGGCTTCAGAAGTTTGAAAAGACGCACTCTTCTTATTACTCGTTCTAAGTGGATTCTCAAACTAGCTATAACCTTGGTGTCAATAACTTCACTTGTAGTAAGTTTTGTGTCCTTCATGACACTTGGGGGACGTAGCACTTTGACACTTTTTTGCAGCAAATGTGATTCTAGGTGTTTAAAACCACGGTCAGCTAGAATGGTATAGTATTTCCTTGCACTGTTTCTAAAAATCCACTTTGTTCCACCAAATACATATCAGAAATGCGTCCACCATATCCTTCAGATATGAATGTGATTAATTAATTTAGTACTTTATAGTGTTGCACTGTTTATATTGGGACCAAGTCAAGGCTTGGTCTATAGGCTTGTTGGGTTTCTCAATCTGAATTTCAAAACCATCAATAATTGTTGAGATACTAGAAAATTCTTTATTACAACGGAAAGCAGGTGGCAAATTTTTTTTTATGTCTTGTTTTGCTGGCCAAAATATAAACTGTTTGAAGAACAAAACTAAAAATTTTAGCGTTTTGAAAAAGGCACGCCACAATGTAGCAATTAACATTTCAAATAGATCTTTAATTCTTTTAAATGTATCATTATTTTTTATTTTATAGAGTGTTATAATAACATGTAGGGATGGTATTTTGCAAGCATTTCCAATATACTCAACAATCCAAAAAAATTGTTTTGGGACACCCAAATACTCAAACGAATCTTTTCTTATCAGCTCCAGTATAAAATTACGCCCCTCAAAGTTTTTTACTGGTGAAGTAATAGAGCTATCTGTTTCAGTAAATTCTGTGGTGGATCCCATTGGAGATGAAGTCAACAAATCGTCTTTAATTTCTTCTTCAAATAACTCATATTTTCTTTTCCCTAGACTTACACCCACAGAGCGATGCACCATTGTAGGATTCACTTGTACAGTTTTGTTCTGGGTCATTGGTTTACATAAAACCCCTTTTTCTGTTGATTTAAAATTAATTGTTGGGTCGCTGGACACATCTTCATTAATTACTACCGAGGTAGAAGAAAAAGGACCACCATATATATTTTTTAATGTCACTGGAACCTGTGGTCTTAATCTTGGTCTTAAAACAATGTTGTTTTTCCATTCTTGATAATTTAAAAGATCTTCTTCAAGCTGAAACAAAATAAATGAGTTAATTATTGAGCATTATATTTTACTTTATAATGTTACCTATAACCTCAAACTCAACTCAAACTCAAAATTTTTATTGGTTTTATACAATAGGTACTTAAAAACTAAGAAAAGATAATATTTATAATCTAATTTCAAAGTTGCACGCGGTGTGTTGGCGTCCGGACGAGAAATATCTGTATCCCGGATACCAACGTCTTCCCGTTATACATGTTATTTAGTTATGTAGCAATATAGTAAAATTACAAATGAGGGTTAGGTTAATAAATTAGTTAATAACAGGTTAACGTAGTTAGGAATCAAAAGTTTTTAAATTTAATATTTAGTGTTTAAGTTTCAAGCCTCAGTATTTGTTCGAGTACCAATAAATACTTAGTCACTTGTTTCTTATATTTCGGTATTCAAATACATCGTAGGGTTTATGTACAAAGAGAATCGAAGACATGATATTGAAACACTCGAGGTGCAACATAGTAAACAAGTTGCTGAATCTATAAATAGCCAGACGCGCAAGCGGAGGGTCGGATATGTTAACCCTTTTCTTGGCGCGGTTTACTGATGTGGTCATAAATGGATTACATAATAGGAAGTCTTTGACCATTAATATTTGAAGTAGTTATGTTTTGTTAATTTCGTTTAAATTATTTGATGTAGTACTTACTAATTAGAATTGTACTTTGAAAAATGAAAATAATAATAAGCAGTTTAAGATGGTTAAGGTGATAAATATTTACTTTAAATGTGTTGGTGTTGTGAAGTACTGTTATGTATAAGAGTATATATTATATGCATATATATATATATATATATATATATATATACATATATGTGTGTTTTAAATAACAATTTTAAGTAATTTTTCAGTCTCCTCATATGCATATGTAGCCAGCCATTTCTTTAATTTTAATTTTACGAGATTTTTTGAAAGGTGGTATATATCAAGCTGTAAATTGATTTTTTTGTATAAATAGGGCGCTAAAGAGCAAAATTGGGTATTAATGAATTGTGTGTTATAAGATTTTGTCACGATAACATAGCTTAGGTCTCTATCACGTCTTTTAGAAGTTATTGACCTAGTGTATGGTACCATCATATGTTGCGTTATAGTAACGTTAAGAATGTAAAGTTGTCTAACCGATACCTACATTACAAACCGACAGCAGATCTATCGTGGGAAAACGATAAGGTTTAAAAAGCATTACTTTTAGTAGCGATCTTTGGGCACGTTCAACAAGAAGCATATGAATCTTGTAAGCGCCGCCCCAGGCGTTCATGCAGTAGCCTATTATAGATTGCCCAAGAGCTTTATATATAGAAACTAATAGTTTTATATCGTTAATGACATATTATCTTAATCTTTTAAAAAGCCATATTAGTTTTCTGATTCTAGTAGCAATCATTTTAGTATGCGGTAACCAGGACATTTGTTGATCAATTATAACTCCTAAGTACTTTATTTCAGACACTTGTTCGAGATTTGGGCAAGTGCAATTTGTGCCCCTGAGACAGTTGTGAATTTTGAGTTGATAGGCAGATGCCGCTGTTCTATTTCTTAATGAGAACGTAATATATTTGGTCTTAGCTAGATTCAAACTGAGAAGATTATTTTGCAGCCAATCTTTCACAACGATAAGCCCCTTTTCAGCTGAGTTATAAAGTTCTGGGAAAGAGTCATTTTTGAAAATTATTGCCGTATCATTGGCATACCCGTAAAATCGGGCGTTGGGTATTTTTAAAGAGAACAAACCATTTATATAAACTAAAAAGAGACTGGGTCCGAGAATTGAACCTTGAGGAACGCCATATGAAATGGAAATTTCCGAACTCAATTTGTTGCCAATTTTAACGTATTGAAATCTATCAGAGAGGTAATTTTTAAAGAGTTTAAGACATATACCTCTTATTCCTAGTTTTTCAAGCTTATCCAGAAGAAGAGGGACTGACACCGTGTCAAAACCTAAGATAATATGATTGTGAGGGTAACTGTTAAGCAGTAAACAGATAGTCATATACTTACATTCAAATGGTCTTCGCAAATATAAATTGCACCTTTAAGTACCTACATTTGGCTTATTCACAGCGGCGCACCACTCCATCCTTGTTATTTTAGGTACCTACGTGAAAGAAGTGTTTCTCGGGACACATTATTTGACTGTTTTTACAACGGGGCACAAAGCACGAAGTAGTAGGACCGAGTCGCCGAGACTCCATTATGAGATTTTTAAGAATCTAGATTTGTTTTGTAGAAAAGAAATTACTGTTGGCAATAAATGATGGTGACAGCTAGATACCTACTCAAGCGGGCAGTACAGCGGGTACCTACCTATGTAAAAAGTCGTACGATACCGTAGTTCTAAGGTTGACACAATAAGTTATTGTCAGATTCTATTTGTAAAAAATCAAGAGGAATCCCGTACTAGAGACGAGAAACACTATTATAAAAAAAGGATAGGTAGTGCTGTCCTATTGTTCGATACATGGGGATCAAAAGAGTATTTGAAGTTTTTAAGAAAGCAAAAAAAGTCGTACAAATACAACTTAAATCGTACATCTGGCAACCCTAAAAAGCATAGAAAAACTAACGCCAGTCGCTGACTTTGACAGATACTTTTTTCTGGAATATGGCTTTGGAATTCTCGTTCATTAAACCTAACTCTGGCACTTACGACCTTATAGAATAAGCTACTTATAAATATATTTTTTTCCAAAAAATATAGCTCTTAGGGGATATAAAATAATAGTGTAAAAAATTTGAAATGTTATCAAATCTTGATCGGGTTTCACATACGACTTGAAAGCGTGACAGTCATCATGTTTCTCCAAATAACGCTTAAGAAGTTATTCACAAATATTGTTGGGTTTTAATAGTAGTATTTGATGCAATTGAGGGTAGTTGTGAATTGCAAGAGCTGACTGGACGTCTGCGCGTCGCAGACCCGGTTTGAGTAGCAAAGATCGCGCCGTGCGCGGTGGTTGTGCCGTGACACACCAGCACTTCACCAAGTTGCTAAGATCGCGCCGTGCGCGTCGGTTGTGTCCGTGACACCCCAGCACTTCAGAGTCCGTGGCTCTGGAACAGATCTAAAGGAATTCGTATAGAAGAGGAGCACCATTCGTCTGTCGCGCATCACGGAGGCTATCCCCGGAGAAGCAGCGTCGTGGATGAAAGGTTGGTGAATGCTTTTTATGATTGCCCTCTTTGCATCAATTCTGTTACGTCAAAATCAACCCCATACAGTCCACTTAGTATCGAACAAATATTATATAATATTCTACTTGTCATGTTAAATAGCCATTTGTACCTACTTATTTCGAGTAAAAATTCGCGCGGTTACTGATTAAAAACCAGCACACCGTCCGTTCGTCACTGCGGCACACCCGCGACTGTATCATGCCGAGCGCATGCTGAGATCCGAGCGCGTAGGTATAGCTCGCGCGTCGTCCGTTTATATGAAGTTAGTATACTGTATAGAATAAATAATATTACCGTGATACAGGGTTGCTGTTACTAAACAACTTATTTCTTCTTCTCTTTGTTTACGCCCAATACCAAACAGTAAACGGTAAAGCAGTAGACGAGGCGTATAAACTTAACCTTTTTTAATGTGTAACTTCGGATTGACAGATTTTCAGTAGAGATGGCTGACCAAACTGGTAGTCTATGATAGAAATTGATTTATATCAGTTGGGGTCGATCGAAAACTTGACTTGTTCTGTTTCTACTGTTTTAAATTTTTTGTAGGTAAAGCAATTGTAACCTCCAGGTTTGAATCGACTACTATAATCATGGTTATTTATGACATGCCCTGTTCCATAGTATCTCATACATTTTGCAGCTTTTTAATATGAATAAAAGTAATTTTATAGAAGTTATGCAGACGCCTCTATATTCTGTGCGTTGATCGATGGAAAACCTGTGTAATATGATGAGTTATGCAGACAATGTTAAAGAGGGTGAATTTTTATGAACTTTGTCACTCTTACTAACGAACACTTACCATGTATTGAATACATATACGTATAGACGAGAAATCTTCGTAATGTTTTTATTATGAGTGGTGTAATACGAGCGTCCAGGGTGGTCGGGCCGTTAGAGGCGGAACTGCGCCATTATGCCGCTAACTGCTTCACTAAATAATAGGCTCTACGGCCCACTACAGCCTGTGTACAGTCTACCACTAACGGGGATGTATGGCGGAACAAAAATACAGTCTCACAACAAATCACCCGAACAGAGCCGGGACGGGACGCTAGTTGCGATAGTGTCGAAAGATTTTCTTAGACTTAACTTTATAACAACCGGCTAGCACTTACGTTAAAAATGATGTCGAAAAATTAGCTCGACATGTTTCGGAGCACTACGGGCTCCATTGGGAAGAGGACGACTCAGCATCATGTAAATACGTAAAGTAGCTGTAACTTGTTTTGTATGGTTTTTTATTAGTATGTCTGAAAATAATTATATATGCTACTTATTATGTAACTTACTGTTTACTTATGTGTAATGTGGCAAATAACGTGCTTTCATTTAAAAATCCCATTCCATACTCAACTAAACGAGATAATTCTCCATTATTCTTTAGGCCGTACAATAAAGGTTAACAATATTTCTTGGAACGCGAACGTAACAAAAAATAAATTGGGGAGAAGCTTACCATCCCCGTGAAAAGGGGGCGGGACCTATTTAGTTTTAAAAGTAGCAATCTATTTAACGAATTACCTCCTCGCCACCACCTGCGCCCTCTGCCGGTGTGGACTAGCAACCTGACTGGACACACAATACTTACATGTTTATTTATAGTGAGCGAGCACATTCTATGAAAATATATATATATACTCGTAGTTGCCTACCTAGCCGACACTGTGCTATAATATTAATAAGTTTTGACATTTGCATACAGCTACATAGACTACTGTGTCTTTTATTAAGTTTATCTTACTCGTTTGTTTAGAAATATATCTGAGGAAAAACCTAGGTTTCTATATTATCTTTGGAGAAGCCTCGATTGTCTGGGCCGAGGTACATCGGAAAGGGTTCTCAATACGAGCTTGTTATGCTCCATAACTTCAGTGATAGAACGTTGGTTTAGAAATATTTAAAATGTTATGTAACATTTTTCATAATTTTGAGTTGAATGATACTGCTAAAAACTAATATGATAGATATAATTTAACTGTTAAATTAAACTAAATACCTACTTAAAACACTTTATTCTAAGGATTCGTACTTAATCTTTGATATTCAAAATTTCAGCAAAAATCAGAGGATAAAGATAAGAGTAATTTTGTTTTTTATCCAGGTTGCTGTAATATGTCTCGTCCGCGTGAATATGTCTCGCGACATACCCGTTAATATTATACACAAACTTTGAAACTCATTTACTTGGCGCAGAATACAACAAAAGGACCTCATCATTTATTCAACCTTTCATATTTTATCCGCGCCTTCCGACTGAATATTTAAAACTTTGTAACTCGGACCAGATACCATCAGACACACCATGTTGGTTGTCTATACATTTTAAAGAGTTAAACGAGGCCTACTAAATATATTGTTACCAAATGTCTAAACATAAGGTATATTTATAAAAAGAAAACATTGACACAGATAAGTTAATATGTAAACCGTAAATAATGTTCCTTAATAGTATCAAATTTTAACCGACATAGTATATACATACTAGAGTTTACAGAATGATTTATCATCCATGAATTAGATTACAATTAAAAATTGGTAAAAAAAAAATATTGTTTGCACACTACATTAAATACTGTCCATTCTACATCTGTTCTTGTTATATTCTGCGTTGCAAACGGTTCGTTTTAAATTCGTAAAAGAGAATAAAAGGCGGCAAGTCGTTGCACCGCGGCGGTCGTTAACGGGGCGCCAAATAAAATTATGGCGGCATAATTGATGCGAGTGTTCGATCAATTAATTCACAATATTAATATTCAGATGCGGGAAAACTTCCATTTTTACATTTGCTATTTTATAAGAGTTTTTTACTGAGCCGCTTTCATTTCAATATCTTTGACAGGGTTGCCACAGAAGATAATTGTGGGAAATTTAAGTTATTCGAGATAAAAATATTGAACGGACAGTGGTACATTTTTCAAATTCTTTATTATAATATAAAACAGGATCTATATGTAAGGATGAAATCATAATAATACTTGAAAACAAATGCAATAAAACTACGCAACCTCTTTGTACATATCATAGCTCTACTAGACATTCCGTAGAGGCTATATACGACATGTCGTAGCGGCGCTACGTTCACTCGTTCGTCGGCACTCGTTCTGTGTTCCCGCGCAATACCTTACACTAATAGATATTCTACAGCTGAACTACTCTTGGTCTCTGGAGACTGGTGGGAGCTACCTGAGGCTATGTAACTATAATGGCTCTAATGTTACTTTATAGAGATATTAGGTACCAGATTAATGCCATACATGATATATAAAAAAAAATACTTAATTTTTGTTGTTTGTTTGTGTTCAACAAAACTGTTTTTTTATTTATAGAAGTATAGAATAGAAAGTAGTAGTATAAAAATGTTAGTATATGTCCCTCAGTGTGATTCCCGGCAGTCCCGTAGACGTCTCCATCCCGCATGTTTGGTTAGGGCTCCGCCGCCGCCCGCCGCCCGACGCCGCGCGCTCCGCAAATATCATTTGCCACCGCATTCTACTCTAATAGATTTTTATTGGCCCATTCTAAACTAACCGCGGCCCTGCGAATTGCTACTGTTATTGTTAAATAGAGGACATTTCCAGCGCCATCTTGGAACAAGCTCGAGCTTTTGTTTTACTTCTTCATTTCGATTGGGACGTGGAATGATTGCGAAAGAAAGACGTATCGTTACAAGATTCTGAAACGTATTACTTTCGCTCAGCTTAGTTTTGAGAAACGATATATTAGTAAAGAATAAAAGAGCTATCTCAGTAAAGTACTAGACTCACTAAGAACCTTCTTTACTAGTTGGAATTAGTACTAAAACTTACTAACGAGACGCCCGAAGTTTAGGCGCTAGCCTAGTTTAGGCGCTATTTAGCTTTAAACTTTAATTAGAAAGGCTCGTTTCGTCTTCATCAAAACGTCTATATGTCAGCCGTTTTGATGGCCTGAACTAATTTTGCGTACTAATCTTATTTTAATTTGGAAACTTTCGTTCGTGCGAACTTTCCTTTGTGAAATTTGGAGTCGATTCGAACCGCTGTATTTCTTCGCTACCCTTCCGTTCGGGGTCAATTAACAAAGTATCGGTGTTTGTACGAGCGGGTCCTAAGCACACAGTATGGCATTACTGTCGAATAGTCAATAATGTTGTGTTTGAGTGGTTGCGATAAAACTTGTTGTGTAGTGAGGCGGCGCGGTGCGGCCCGGCGGCGCGGTCCGGCGGTGTAGCCAGGGCGGCGTGGCCAGGAGGCCCGCGCGACCCGCAACTTGGGACAAACATCGCCCTCGCTTGAATTATTGCACGCCCGACTATGTACTGAACACGTGACTACAAACTCGTTACTAAATGTACATATATAAACATAGTATACACAGATATTTTATACAACGTTTATTTAAGAATTTGCGAAGCCTAAAGCATAAGTACCTCAAAAAAGCTAAGTTAAGCAGCAAAGAAAAAGGGCTGTGAAAGTAAAAGGCACGAGTAAGCAGACAGGCGTTACTTAAACGTCCAAGTTGTTTCAGGCACTAACCTGTCTAGGTCTTAGGCATTACTCTCGAGAAAGGTTTAATTCTTACGCGTCGGTATTTATCTTGTTCCATGCCTACTAATAGCGGCCTAATTTGTAAAAACGTAGTAATTGAAAATTTTCCCTTAAAAAACTATAAAGTCGGTAGAAAAATCACAGACCGTGTTTTGAAAAAGGTTTTCTTAAAATCAGGGTCAATTGAGTCCGAGGTCCTAAGTAAACAATCGTTCATGAGAAGGCAGCACAGCGACAAGCAGCCACCGCGAGCTTCAAATTAAAGAAAAATAACTCGACATAGATGTATCTAACCCACTGAATATTTCAGATAGTTAATAATAATAATAATAAATATTCCGGGACATTGCACACAGCGCCATCTAGCCCCACACTAAGCAAACGCTTGTGTCGTGGGTACTAGATAACGGATATAATACTTATATACTTTCTCTATATATATTTTATAGTTGAATTCTAAATACGCCTATATTTCTGTAAAATTAGATTTAGTTACATATATGTATATTATTACTTTGATAAAGTGAATGTGTAATTATATTATGTGAAACCTATTACTGGCTAAATAGGTAAAACTACTTTCACTGGCTAACTCTACGAGGATGTACCTATTGTATTCAAAGAAATAAGGAAAACTTACTCAATTAAACAATACCATCTCAGTGGGCGTCAATTACAAAGATCATTGACGTCATAACAATAAGTAAAATTAACGAACCCTACGTATACAAATTGTATAACCGACAATACAGCTGAAAAGCATTTCAAGTCGATTTAATTTTTGGCTTCGTTAAATGAAAATTACGTCGGTGAGCGCGAGACAGGACAATAACGACGTCCATAAACAATACAAGCGCTCAGTCGCAGCCGGCCGCAGCCGGCCGCAGCGGGCCGCAGCCGGCCGCAGCGGGCCGTAGCAGGCCGCAGCGCGCCGCAGAGATCCGCGCGCGCTCGCGCTCCCATCCACGCGAATAAAAACAGGGACAAGAGTGTGTTTGTGACAAGTTTAACGATCCCGCACCTGCCGATCACCGCGTACCTGTTTGCTATCCATGTATAATTTACATGAAATCATGTTTTTAGATTAAGTCTAATCAATGCAAACATAATAGTTTAAAGTATGAATCATAATTACTATTAGAATACCGCTGTACAATAATTAGCCCAGTACTGAAATTATTCAGATACCTATGAAATGGTTCCGTATCTTTGTCCTAGGGATCTCTAAAAGCAAAAAGGTTAGTTGGTACGCGATAGATGGCGCTAGTTGATGGTAGTTGCCGCGATTGTGCAAATCATCGGAACGATGGGATTCTGTCGCTCCACCGTCCGTCACAGCCCGCTATATTGCAAGCCGACTTTAAAAAGCACTGGAAATAACCGACCTGGCTGGACGATGATATTTGTAAAACTTTTGCGTAAAGGTATCGGAATTCAGCTAAAAATACTGGAGATAGCTACAATCTAAGCATAACTTGATTTGAGTTTTGAATAATGATGGCAATAACATGTCAAAAACAGCCCACAATTTTTTAATACTTTTATTTTGCTACAAATCTGTACATAATTTATTTATTGTTATCTGTACTGTACCTGTATCTATACTGTACAACATATTTTATTTGTTATCATCGGTCGAATGAAATGAATCCAACGGCATCAGTAAGCTTTTGTGTCAATACGTTTGAATTTGAATGCAAGAATGTACATATGTGTGTGCATGTGCGTAGTAAATTTTATCAGTAACATTGTGAACGTTATTTTGGGTTAGTAAGCGAGAGAAAATAAACTTATTGATTGAGGTACTGTACTTATCTAACTCACTCTGCTACAAGCTCATATGTATTGCCGATCATTTCCACTGAAGCTCTAGCCGGCGTTAGCAACTATTCTATCGGAAGGCTATTCCTAGCATAGGCTCGTTTATGTGCGTACATCATTCTTCCGCCGAGGCTGATATTTCAGGCTCGCGCGGTAATCAAATAGCCAGGTTTTACTAACGAAATGGGCCGGAATAGATGACGTCCGCGCAACCATCCATCACGCTGGATGAAGTGGCTCTACTCCGGCACTTGTTTGTGAAACTATGCTACAAGGGGATTACTGCCTGGTTTGCCTAGGTTTCAATTTGAGTAAGAGATAAAACAGACTTTCCCAAAAATATTGCTTTTATTTTGTTACTTGTCATCTGGATATTACTCTATGCCTTTCTCTCTCGCAGATTTAAACATAAAGTTCCAGTTAGTAGGCACTAACATATTTTATTTATGAAGATATGTTGAATTCAAAGAAACTCGTAACTTTTATAATACAGATCTTAAAGTATTGTTGCGGTTGTATTTCATGTTTATTGAAGCACTGAAAGACAATGATGCGAAAGAAGAATTGAATTCAACGATAGCGAGTAAATCCTTTATCATCTTTTAGCCTCGAAACTGGTTTAAAACACGTTTTACGAGCACTGAATTTTTATGCGACAGCCCCATAAAACTGTCATCTAAACTTTGATAATTTATTTGTCGCATGCCTATCAAACGCAGACGCGCTGGCGATCAAATATATATGTTTTTTATTCGGCAATCGCCATAACTCTGCAATGCACCCACTGTCGCCTGCCACTGACAGACACTCGTAAAGCTGCGGCTTCCATCCCATCTTGTATACTTACCTAGTATTTGTATACGATACATATACCAGTACACAATATGTACCAGCCGGCTTGACTTTTTTAACTTGATATTTCATTTAATTTTAAATTTTAAATTTATTTGACATTTTATTTTATTCTGTCATTTTTACCATTATTAAAAATGTTATACTTTTGGAAAATTTTAGACATGTTTAAAATCTTTAGAATTACCAACTGTTTACGTTTAGTTCATAAGTTGACTATTTCTATTGATAAATAAATGATTATCTTATTATCTTATCTTTTATTGTGAAAGAATAATTAATCACATGATTTTATTAAAAACCGTAATGTTGTATGTTTAAAAAAGAGTCGTCAGAACAAAGTTTGTTAAGTCTTTCGGAGTTTATTATAAAAATAAAACAGGTAACAAATTTCTAGTTCTTTGGTTTGCAGAATACCAATTTTAGGTAAAATTACAATGTGCAATCCTAGTACTTAATTGTTCAATATTGTGATGCCACGTAAGTTACAGTCAGATCTGTGGCCGCGCCGCCGTCAGAAGCACAATATTACACCGCAGTCTGCGTATTCGAACGGTGGTATTTAATACCGAGCCACGGGCGAATTTTCAAATATACTGCATCTCGGTTTGTTGACGCGAATTGCACGAAAGTTTGGCGGAGGTAAGCAACATGGAAATAAGGACGCATTCTTACTCAGACAATGAAGTTTGGGATATGCACCACCGACACAATACGCGCTTTTCAAATGTCAACCTGCTAACATTTACTCCCTGTTTGATGAAAATCGTAGAATGATGAGTATCCTTTCCTTCATCTTTATTTGGTTCATTCAACAATATGTTGTTACTAAGCTGTTTGTTTAGATTTGTCTTTTTATAGCTTTAAACTCATCTAAACCAGATACAGGTCAGTTACTTTACATGCATTTTGTGATCATCATACTTTTACTGGATATACTTAAATAGATATGCCGTATGGTATCAAATACAAGTCATAACCGATCCGCATTTAACCGTGCAGTTAGCCAGCGTACTGTGGTGGTGTGTGGTTGTACAAAAATAGTGATTGTGTGAGCAAGTGGATGGAATTGGCGGGAGTCAGCTCGCGCGCCGGAGAACATGAATTATGCATGCGTTACGGATGCATAGCGGCACAGACACACACGGAGATACTTTCTGTTTTTTTAAAGGCGTTCAAGGGAAAACTTTGTAAATAATTACATATTCGATATGAAGTTATTAATGGATACTTACTTCCATTAGGTAACAAAATATTTTCATGAAGTGCAGCTGTTTGATCGAGTCAAATTGTAGATTTTGCAAACGAGATGAAATTTGCTTCAGTTCTGAGAAGATGATGATGTTCAGAGCAGAGATTGAATTTATTTTATGCAGTCACTCATTTGATCAAAATAAAAGATTAAATCACAATTTCATCTAATTAATTGATCCAGCGGTATTCTTAAAACGAATACTTAGTAGTACTGATCTTATAGACTAGTAGCTACTGATCTTATAGACTAGTAGATACTGATCTTATAGACTAGTAGCTACTGATCTTATAGACTAGTAGATACTGATCTTATAGACTAGTAGCTACTGATCTTATAGACTAGTAGCTACTGATCTTATAGACTAGTAGATACTGATCTTATAGACTAGTAGCTACTGATCTTATAGACTAGTAGCTACTGATCTTATAAACTAGTAGCTACTGATCTTATAGACTAGTAGCTACTGATCTTATAGACTAGTAGCTACTGATCTTATAAACTAGTAGCTACTGATCTTATAGACTAGTAGCTACTGATCTTATAGACTAGTAGCTACTGATCAATCTTATGAGATATAAATAATGTTTTCTTTTATAAATTGGTTCACAGTTAATGATAATTAATTCACGTGATGGAAAGTGATCATCATGGTCTAGGATGTCCTATTTACTACTAAGGCCTTTACCATCCCGCACGTGCCCGGTGTGCCCGGTGTGCCCGCAGCACGCTGCGTCGTGCCCGGAGCATCTCAGCAGTTAACCCTTTAACTATGCATGCTTTAATCCCGCGCTGCAACACCTGCGCTGTTTCTTTCATGTCGCACTGTGTTGTCTGCAAATACAATACAATAACCTATCAAATATTTCTACGCTTAGGTAAGACACTATAGTCGTAGAGTTTAATTCTCGTCTCAGTACGTGGAAACGCAATTCAAAGCCATTTGCTATCAGTATCAATCATGCAATGAACATTAAACAACGTAATTTAAAAACTCGTAAAAGTACAGTTGTCTACAAACCTAACAAATCCGTACAAACACAGCCGACACCCGAAATAACTCATTCGACTCGTAAAACCAAGTCAGCAAGACAAGACCAATAAAACAAAGCAACTTGTTATTAGTTGACATCCAACATCTGCCAACAGTGGCCAACAATCGGCCAACAGTCGGCCAGCAGTCGACCAACTATCTGGCGACGGTAAACAGCACAGTGTTGTGATACCGTCGCCATGGGAGCGATACTTTTTATTTGTGAAGAGAGTCAGGGACTAACTTGGGATGATGTCAAGGGCAAGATTTGGCGAAAAATATAAAAGACTCAGGGTTTCTTTTAAACTTGATCAAAATATAAAATATATGAGGCATAGAAACATAATTTCGGCATAATAACCAAATTATAAGGAGGTGGGGTTCCTTATACAATAAAACAAGAGAAACTGTCAGAAGATGATTGTATTGGTCACAACACAGAATCAAATCGAGGGTTCGGGGAGCGCGCACGAGTACCTCCCGTCACAGTTGTAGCCGGACTGTCGCAGTGTTTGAATTTAGAGAACGCGTCTATGAATGACTGAGACGGAAGATAGCGAGTGTGAGCTCCAGAGTGAGATAGTTAATCTAGGTATCGTCTAGGAGGACGGCCACGAGAGGCACGAGTTGGCAACGACACAGGGTGGTTTACTATAAAATAATAATTTGATTAAGTTGTACGTTACATTCACATTCATAATAGTTGAGGAGATCAGACGTTGGGTGGGTGAGAGTGCTCAGCATTTTTTTTTGCGTATAATTGCAGATACCGGCTATAAATATATACTCGTAAACAAGTAAAAGGTACTTATACAATCCAATTTTATTTAATTGAAGACAATTACATATTAAAATGTATCAACTTGAAAACATACCTTATTAGAAAACATTATTGATTTTCATTAAAGTATTAGTGGCCCTGCCTCCACCTCTGGCCCAGCAAGTAGTATGAAGACGTCTCGAGGTGACGTATGTATGTCCCTGACGTCGATGTGTTCGCGTGATTGATCATTTTCCTCTCACACTAGTTCGTGTCTGCTTCTTGCACGTGTACACTTTTTCACTCACTCAACTAGTTTTATGTGTCTTGTTTGACGGAGTTGGATAGGTGGTGACGAAGTAGATCAGAAAACAGATCGAATAGAAAAGACTTCAGTAATATTTCGCATGAGCACTTTTTCTTCTCAGTATTTACGCTCTAGATAGTAATAGTCGTAGGATGACACGGGGTGGATATGATTCGGTCTCATACTCGCCGCGTCGTAGGATGACACGGGGTGGATATGATTCGGTCTCATACGTCCATACGTCTCTTCATCTCTGCCTGTTCATGGTCATCCTGCTAGTCTTATTCAGAGAATCTCGAGAGAGGAGAGGACTTGATTTGGAACACTTTTAATCGGCTTAATATTGGCTGATAATACACGTCTTTGAATGAAAATACCAAACTATAGTTAGTAAAATAAAATCATTATTAATTTATTACCGTTAACAGTTTAAAAAAAATTAAAACTAAACGAAGTCAAAGAAACTTAGTCTCAATCATGTTTGTTTCGGAACAAAGTTGATAACTTCCAATGTTCCATCACAAGTCCTCTTCAGCCCATGTAGCTCGGCACTCGAGGCGATATGAATGTTGAAGCCATGTGCAGGTTGTAGTGCAGCTGTTTGCAGGGCGCTTGAGACGCAGCCTGCTTGGGACCGGACGCAGGCACCACCAGAACAATGTTGTATATAGAATAATGTGAAAAATTTGTAGACCTATAGTTTGGTAGTTGCTAGAAATAATAAATATGTCTATTGATACTGTAAAATTGTTTTACAGTTTAGTATAGTTAAACGTGTGCATACGTTAAGCTATAGATGAAATGGTCGTTCCAAAAACGACACAACTTTCTTTAATTTAATTTATCTGATGAAAACTAATAAAATATACCATCGTACTCAGAAGTATTACTTTTTGTATTTTTACGTATATTTGTTCATTTGTGCGACAACTGACATTGCAATGCCAACAGTTGAATAGTTAGTGACCGGAATGTGGTCAGAGATCGAATAGTCGCAGCACACAGCGACTAATTTTGGTCCAATTAACAGAATTTGCAGTACAATGAATGGGTTCTAACTGTGATGGCTACCCAATACCACGCTTAACCATTTAAATATCTACAGTTCTAATAAAGTTATCTCGAAACTTGAATCTCGAATTTATCCCTCTCCTTCTCGTAGTGGAAGAAACTCAGCCTCAATTCTCTCCAAAGCGTTACTCTATAAATCCGAACGAGAAAATCAGGAAAAGGCACGGAATCCATAATAAAGTCTCATCCAGAGCACCCAAAGAAACGAGCCATTACAAGCTCTGAAAGGCAACAATTCAATGTCGGTTCGATTTATTTTAATTCGGTCTGTACTCTCGAAATTTCCTGCATTTTTCCGTCTATCGGCCCGGCGCGGAGTGCGACAGGGCGACCCGCCCGCCCCGCCGCGCCCGCCCAGATGGGACCTTGTGGCAGCCAGCGCCGGAACTGCATTACTTAGGCTCCTTCCTTCGCAGATTTTAATGCAATATTCCGAGTTTCCTCAGGAATGTTGTGTTTGAAGCTAAAGTTGAAGGCGTTTAATGCGCTCTCGGTTTAGCGTTTCTTTTAACTACTGCTACTTCGCGATCCTGAAAATATTTGGTGCATAATTAAAAAGTTAACATCGTCGGAAAGAGTCGGTGCGAGCGTCCCTAATGTAAAATAAAAAGAGCGACGTTACCTCCGGCCGCGCCGGGGCGGCTACTCATGGCATAATAATTGCGGCCGAGATGCGAACTCGCGCCAGAAAGCTAGCGAATATTTCGGTGCTTTTATTTATAATGGAAGAGAGTAATTTAATTATGAAACTCAGCTAAGGTTTCGCCGAGAGCGAGTCGTTCTTTATCTTTTGAAATGTATACTCTGGCCCGGCTCCGCTCGCTGCCCGCCGCCTGTTTACGGAGATCAAATTAATTAAGTTTACGACACCATACGTACGTACTACTCGACATTCTGAATTTGTAATGTATCCTATGTAGCTTCATTATTTGAGCCAGGGCTAAGCTCGCATGAATCACTTCGGTTTACATCACTCGGGTACAAAGATACAATCTCGTGTAATCATTTAGGGAATTATCTCGTGTGGTTGTGTAAGTGGGGTATTTATGTCCAAAAATAATACGTAGGTAATCTTTATAAAAATTACAAAGGGAAAATGTTGCGTTTATAATTTAGTAAAATTAGTATGAACAGTAAGTTTTCAGAAAGAATAGGTGTTTGTAAGATTTTGCATGTACATCAGTGCGGTGAGACGCCTGCCGCTAGAGTTGCCGTGCGCGGCAGAATATATTAGCACAGATACTTTGATAAAATTCGTATATTTTTATTTTAAAAATATTTGAAATCGTAACATGCATACATACATACACATTATGCAAACATATATTTTGACTAATTTGATAGATAAATAGGATATAGCATAAAACAACAAAAACTACCAATAACAACAAACTGGACCTATAAATAGTTAGCATGATGTTTCTTAATTGATTAATACGAATTTTATGATTATTGACCATAACTCTAATGTAGATGTAAATTTCTTATATTGTTCTCAAATGAAAATAATGACAAACGTAGAAAGACTAATATGAAATTTCACAACACCTGAACAATTTCAAAATGTATTCAATTGTATATAAAACTAAGACTATTCTAAATCTAAGTATTTGACTAATTATGTTCTATGGAAATAATTATAAAGAGCTTATCATTACTATTTCCTGATTAAGACCATTTTTAATTGCTATAGTAGCCTTTTCTTATGTTTTAATATTCAATCATTTATTTTCTTTATCATTCACTAATATATATTGTTACTGTACTAAAATGAAGACACAGTAAGGGACTAACCGACATGGCACGGGTGTACCCTCACCCAGTTTGTAGGCTTAGTATCTAAGAATGATGTACAACAATTATGAATAAATGAATTTTGAATTTGAACGTTTGTATAGTACATAGTTGGAAAAAGTTTATTTATTACGTTTACGTTTTATTTAACTACGCCATGCCGATTGTAAAATAAAACAAGAAATCACAAAATTTCTTAGTTCTGCCACAGAATTAATAAAAAAATATTTAAAACCATACCATAAAAATATATGAAATATTTAAAATATGTACTCTCTTTACGTAAAAAAAAAACGAATTGAAAACTAGGGATTACATGAGTCAAGTCAAAAACTCCATAATGTACTCGTACAGGGCAAATGTAAGTTAAATGGAGTCATTTAATTGAAATAACTTGAATAGCTAATCGAATATTCACTTAATATTCTGGTTTTCATACATTATAATTCTTGTAATAAATAGCATCTAGCCCAAAATGCAGGTTTTACCTTCGTTACTATTTACATTTGTCATCATTTGTGACTTCCTACAGGTCGCACCTCGCCTGGAATTTATTAAAGCTTATTTTAAAATGGCCGCGCTAATTAAGATGCACTTTAATGTGGAAGAGAGGCTGTGATTTATAACTCAGTCGTTTGCTGGCTGTGGATAAACTAACTGCATTATGTAAGTCGCTTACACAAACACATTGTATTTTGTTGCTTAGTTTAATTGTTTTATACAATATCTCTGGTACAAAAAGATATTCAAATCTCTTCCCTGCTATTAATCACTTATTTGAGCTTTGTAATATTCTGCGACATAAAAGGTTGTGGTAATATAAAACCCTCATCTTTCTGCCATTAACGACTATTTTGTGATGCTAATTTAATAAACTCATAAATTCACTTTTACGATAACGTATCCTTTTTGCGTCCAAACGGCACCATTAGAACTTTAAAAAACGTTGAAAAAGCAGCATTAAAGTGGCCGCGATGAACGCAACGGCTAATTGCCGTTTTTTGTCGTCTCGAAATAATACTTTCGGCAAAACCCGTTGCTTTTTGCCGGAATATCTGCGACCTTTGTGTTTGTGGATTTATTATGATCATACACGCTCGCTGCGGGCGTAATAAGAAAAAACTAGCGAGAGGTTTAAATATACGAGTGTGGGAAACAATGAACGCTGCGAGGCCGTGTCGTGGCGCCGCGCGGCCTGCTCTCGCCGCCGCCAGCGCGCGTTGTTTTGTATACGTGCCCTGGGAAACACTCGCCCGCTTAGTTCTCTGAACCATCACTATTTTTGTAAACAATATTTCACTGAATATCGAAGGATTTTTGGTCCTAAACAACAATTATATACGTACACATTTTATGACCGTATCATGACTAAACAATATCTGTATTTCCCGGTAAATACGTCTCAATTTGTCGGCTCACGCAGCGTACAAAGCCTGCAAACCTGCTTGAAGGCTGCATTTATTCGAGCACTACAAAGAAGCTAACGTATTACTAAGTAGCGCTGGAGGTAAAGTTTCAAACAAAATGATGCTGAATTTGGCGCGCGGCGCTAGAGACCGTGTTCAAAGTAAAATTGAATTCTTTCTGCCGTCAATAAAGCAGTTTATGGTCCCCGTGAGCCGGATATTATGGGTTTACGAGCGTCGCCATGACGGTTGGACGCCACTATTGTAGCGCGTATGGAAAACTACTACATTGTACATGAAAAGGATAGTATAATTTCGGGGTTTCGGTGTGCACGACCGAATAATTTAAATATATTAGTTTAGCATTCCATATTTGAATACATTTGTATTTCTAAAATTGTTATTGTTTTAGAAGACATTAACAGAATAAATACTTATCACATTCATGTATGTATTTCCTATTCACTGATATATCATACCTCGATGTATTTTCCAAGTAGCAGTTATACTAGCTACCTCCCCCGGCGGCTGCTGCGAGCCGCGATACCTACAGCGAACCGAAGGGGTTTGAGCGGAATTTATCGCAAATTTTATTGGAGCATAACTGGTTTAATGGCGGAGCTGTATCGCCTAATGAGAGATAAGCGAGACTTTACTGCCGACTGATTGTAGATAAACCCCCCTTGCTTAGCTGAGGCGCTACTTGCCAGATATTACAACATAACCGCGGGATTAGATCGCGCCCGCCGCCGCCACGCCGCGCCGCGCCGCCCGTGCCGCTCCACGCCGCGCCTCGCCCGCGCAAGCACGCTCCTTCGCAACCAACCAGTGAACTGAGATGACCTTTATTTGTAGATAATTTCAAGAGCTTTCATTAAGAATGTACGCGGCGCTTATAGACGTTATTCTACGAAGTAATATTCTTTTAGAGAGATGTATTCGTCAGAAATTTTAGCTACACATAGTAAGCCAGAATCTGTAAATGAGGATATCTCGTAATGAAGAAATAATCTACTTAACTTTAATTTCGTTTCCAAGAACAAGAGCCAATTATCGCCAGAACGGGCTCCGAGACTGTTACTTAGCAACAATTTAGTCAAGAAATAACTTAAAAAGTAAATTAGGAAATCAAGAATTGGAAACAGATGTATTGCAATGTAGAGCACAGCAATATAAACTGCTGTAGAGCAATACAGTAGGGGTGCGCGCTAACATTTGTAGAGCACAGCAATATAAACTGCTGTAAAGCAATACAGTAGGGGTGCGCGCTAACATTTGTAGAGCACAGCAATATAAACTGCTGTAAAGCAATACAGTAGAGGTGCGCGCTAACATTTGTAGAGCACAGCAATATAAACTGCTGTAGAGCAATACAGTAGGGGTGCGCGCTAACATTTGTAGAGCACAGCAATATAAACTGCTGTAGAGCAATACAGTAGGGGTGCGCTCTAACATTTGTAGAGCACAGCAATATAAAGTGCTGTAAAGCAATACAGTAGGGGTGCGCGCTAACATTTGTAGAGCACAGCAATATAAACTGCTGTAGAGCAATACAGTAGGGGTGCGCGCTAACATTTGTAGAGCACAGCAATATAAACTGCTGTAAAGCAATACAGTAGGGGTGCGCGCTAACATTTGTAGAGCACAGCAATATAAACTGCTGTAAAGCAATACAGTAGGGGTGCGCGCTAACATTTGTAGAGCACAGCAATATAAACTGCTGTAGAGCAATACAGTAGGGGTGCGCGCTAACATTTGTAGAGCACAGCAATATAAACTGCTGTAAAGCAATACAGTAGGGGTGCGCGCTAACATTTGTAGAGCACAGCAATATAAACTGCTGTAAAGCAATACAGTAGGGGTGCGCGCTAACATTTGTAGAGCACAGCAATATAAACTGCTGTAGAGCAATACAGTAGGGGTGCGCGCTAACATTTGTGGAGCACAGCAATATAAACTGCTGTAGAGCAATACAGTAGGGGTGCGCGCTAACATTTGTAGAGCACAGCAATATAAACTGCTTAAAACAATACAGTAGGGGTGCGCGCTAACATTTGTAGAGCACAGCAATATAAAGTGCTGTAAAGCAATACAGTAGGGGTGCGCGCTAACATTTGTAGAGCACAGCAATATAAACTGCTGTAGAGCAATACAGTAGGGGTGCGCGCTAACATTTGTAGAGCACAGCAATATAAACTGCTGTAGAGCAATACAGTAGGGGTGCGCGCTAACATTTGTAGAGCACAGCAATATAAACTGCTGTAAAGCAATACAGTAGGGGTGCGCGCTAACATTTGTAGAGCACAGCAATATAAACTGCTGTAGAGCAATACAGTAGGGGTGCGCGCTAACATTTGTAGAGCACAGCAATATAAACTGCTGTAAAGCAATACAGTAGGGGTGCGCGCTAACATTTGTAGAGCACAGCAATATAAACTGCTGTAAAGCAATACAGTAGGGGTGCGCGCTAACATTTTGACATATAGACTCACTGCACTGCATTCTTATAGGGCTGTTACAAGCTTTTAACGCTTTTCTAGGTATTTCTCGCCAAGATTTCATAACGATACGTCGACACAACCTACCTAGCTCTAACGTAAAAACTTTTATGAAAAAACTTAACGTAAATATTTACATAGCAATATAAGAACGACAAAGTTCTCTCTGTTCTTGAAATTAAAATACTCTGGTGCTGGTATTTTATGCAGTTTTAATATCTATTTATAGAAATAGTTTAAACCTGTTTCTGTTTGTTGAACCCTTTATTTTCTATCTCTTTGTCTTCAGAAATACAAATATAATGTATTATAATTGTAATTTAAAATCTAATGTTTAGATCGTATTGCAATTAAATTTACAGCATGGTCTACTAATGTAGCTGGCAGTGCTTTTAAACACCTCTTAATTAATTTATTCTGTTAGTATGCAATTAAAGAGATAATTGCCAACGAAAAATAACGCCAAGAAAGTAATCAAACTGACTAACATAGTGATCTATCAACGCATAGCTCAAACCACTGGACGGAGCGGGCTGAAATTTGGCATGCAGGTAGATGTTATAACGTAGACATCCGCTAAGAAAGGATATTTGGAAATGCCACTTTTAAAGAGATGAAATAGGGGATGCAAGTTTTACTCCTTAATGCGAGCGAAGCCGCGAGCACCCACTAGTATGATATAAATCCGCTTTTTGAAAATTTATTGAAACGTTTGTAAAGTTACCAAATACAAATAATTAATTATACGGGTTACATCTTTGATAAAAAAAAAACATCTTAAGACAAACACAGACAAATCATAACAATTTCATAACATTCTTATGCGTCAGTCTGTTTTCATAGCAAGTATCAAAACCATTACACTCACAAACTTCCTTCTTGTGACAACATAAATAAATATTTCAGGACATATCACACAGCGCCATCTAGCCCCATACTAAGCTTACGCTTGTACCATGGGTACTAGATAACGAATATAATACATAGGTATTATATACTTTTCTTCTTTTTATATGAAGTTAGTTTCCTAGCGAGGGGGCAGCCCTGGTGTACGGCAGCTAAGCTCGTCGCGGCGGGATTCGCATCTCACTGGCTCGGGATCTAGCATACTAGATAAATAAATAGCTGTTCAATGCTGCCATTATATTAAACTTATTGCATACAGCGTGATCTTGTACATTATAGAATAGGTGTTTAGTGCAGGCTAGTCAATACATCTTTACGTTGCACTCGCCCTTTTCTTGGACTATTTATCAATCCTATGTTTCAAATAGTATATAATTCTCTATATTGTTTTTTTGTGTTCGCGTCTTATACTGTTGTGACTCCTCCGCTAAAACATTTTGATGGGGTAGTAGCCCGCATGTACTTCCTTTCATTATTGACAAATAAATATCCTGAGATGTAATTATAATAAATTATAAAATAATTTAAAACACATAAATAATACTCGTATTATTTTGTTAAAAGTCACTCTGTATGTGTGAGCAATGCTGGCATTATGAAGATATTGCCGGAATATCTGGTCAGATCTGGGGGTCGTTGTCCCTTACATACATACAGCAGTGTGATCGGAATTGGATGCTCTATAATGTTGTTTGTAGCGGAACTGACTTTATTGCATAGATTATTTAGTACTAACTAGAATTCAAAACAGGTTTCTTATTTTTAGAATAAATATTCATTTTATTGTAACACTTATCATAGACTATACCATTCAAATTATTTCTATCGTTAAATTATTTTGTCAAGGTACAAAAGTGACTAAGCAAGGTTATATTTACAGAACTCTAACATGTGCCTATTTCAATACACAATAGACTCGAATACATTATTCAACCTACAAAAACAAGTGTATCTGCGAAGTTCTCAGGTATTCCAATACATACCTATTCTAGTATTCAGGGATGGGAAAATGAATTTCTTCCACCATAATCATTTGCCACAATCCCAAAATCCCAATGACATTAGATAGGTATTATTAGGAAGGCCATCGGTTACCGCATTTAGTTCCAAACTGTAATCTAGGCTATTTGGAAATAGGGGGCTAACTATTTATGTAAGACACTATGGAATACGTCACGATTTAATCAGGATTTGATTAAGAAGAGGAAAATACAAATCTAAGTAATTTATTACCGCGCTCTTGCTTTTTTATACTTACTTAATAGTTCGTTTTGCAACACAGGACCTCTGGTACCTAGCGCACAAGTCAGTCATACCACCGCGTACCAAACACAGGACCTCTGGTACCTAGCGCACAAGTCAGTCATACCACCGCGTACCAAACACAGGACCTCTGGTACCTAGCGCACAAGTTAGTCATACCACCGCGTACCAAACACAGGACCTCTGGTACCTAGAGCCACTAGCGCACAAGTCAGTCATACCACCGCGTACCAAACACAGGACCTCTGGTACCTAGCGCACAAGTCAGTCATACCACCGCGTACCAAACACAGGACCTCTGGTACCTAGCGCACAAGTCAGTCATACCACCGCGTACCAAACACAGGACCTCTGGTACCTAGCGCACAAGTTAGTCATACCACCGCGTACCAAACACAGGACCTCTGGTACCTAGAGCCACTAGCGCACAAGTCAGTCATACCACCGCGTACCAAACACAGGACCTCTGGTACCTAGCGCACAAGTCAGTCATACCACCGCGTACCAAACACTTATTATTGGATTTGCATATCCTGCATAACATAAAATAGGTACGTTTTTACATATTATGTAATTTTGACCAATAAACTATTTGTATTGTATTTGTATTTTCTATTTCAGCAATAACTTTTTTTTTAAATTTGAAATATGCTGTAGCAGTTGCTAAATAGGGATATAATAAGATATGATTTAGTTTGTTAACAGTGATATAAGTAGCATTATACTAGAGGGTGGTAGCCCCTGGTACCTGCAAGTAGGTTCTAATTCACATTTGTTAGTACCCGTTTAGCCGCATTACGCTCGCCCATTAATTAAAATGTGCATTATGCCCAATTCTATCAGGGATACTGCCCCTATGTTATTTCGGGAATGCATTCTATTTCTATTGGAAAT
Organism: Macaria liturata; assembly: GCA_964023185.1. NCBI lineage: Eukaryota > Metazoa > Arthropoda > Insecta > Lepidoptera > Geometridae > Macaria > Macaria liturata. Next base: position 314,531 of record OZ026818.1, on the reverse strand, counting down.
GTGACCAATAATATTCCTGTAATGTAATTCAAAATCAAATCAAATCAAATATAAATGTATTTACAGTACATTTATACATGGTAGCACATTTATAAATAATTAGATCAATACCTTATTATATGGTTAGTGTTATTTGTTATTTTATAGAATAGTACCAACCTTTGTTTGATGTATGTTATTGTAAATGTATAAGGAATTTCAGATATAGAATAGATTTTAGAAGAAAAACAGATGTACAAAAATATACACAAATTATTTTTTATTGTAAATAACAAAGTAATATGCATCGGCCGGGAATCGCACCCGGGCCGCCCGCGTGGCAGGCGAGCATTCTACCACTGAACCACCGATGCTTACATACAACAACTATGAAACATGTGTTTATCAATATGCGTAGCTACGTATTATTTTTAGCACACTTGCGCTTACGCACGCGTTATCTAAATAGAATGCGATAAAATGTGTTATTTGCAAAATATGTTATATTATGAATCAATGTTTCAATCATATCATGTCACATTTTGGATGCTATTTAAGATACATCTATATTAGGTATCAGTTTGTAATCTGCTTTAAAATTTAATGTGGAAAATATCTATAGATAATTTCCAAAAGTATGTACATTGTACATAGTGTATTAGTCTAATGTACTTTCGACATGCTCTAGTTACCTATCCAAATATCTGTATGCTTCTTTGAATAACTTCTAGAAAGAATCTAGTCTAGATAATAAACTTTGTACTTGGAATCCGTTCTTCAGTTCAATAGTTCAGAGCTGTAAGTCGCTCCAAATAAAACGTCGATCCATTTGAGAGATGTATTAGTTTTGAATAGGATTCTACTGCGGTCAGATATGTAGAATTTGATTTAGGTCTAAACTTTGCAGACTAGACCTGAACTCAAAGAAAGTGTAAAATGATAGCGTGATACTATTAGTAAAGTTTTAAATCTAATTGAAGTAGATATATGAGCACCTGATAATTTGTCTGTATTATTTAGGTTACGCATCTTCGTAATGTAAACATGCACGGGCTTTTTGTCTCATTATACCTTTCAAGCATGGCTACGAAGTGTAAACCTGCCTCCATACAATATGTAAGGCTATTACTACGTCAGGCAGACGCCCGCACGCCCTGTCCTGCGAGTCCCGGTCTCAGCGCAGGCAGTCCCGGCGGCGGCGGCCCTCCGTCCCGGGAATTATTTATGTCCCTAAACTGAAACTAAAAAAAAAATCTTCTAAACACATTCCCATTGTTCATTCCGACTACTCACATCGTTAATATACTTCCCTATATACAGCTATATATACGAACTGTATAAAAAACATATAAAAAAGATAAACTCTAAAGCTTTACCTACGCATTTGCAGAACTTCGTTGTGCTACCGACGCGCCTACAGCGCTCTCGGCATATTATGCGTATGCTTACTCGTGGATTAGATACGGTATAATATTATGGGGCAATAGCACAGACGTAAATAACATATTTTTGAGACAAAAGAAATTAATTCGAATTCTGGCTAACATCCGTGCTCCCGACATAACCAAACATCACTTTCACGAACCATTCTTTAAAAAATATAAGATACTCACCGTACCGAGTATCTATATTTTAGAATTATGTAAATTTATAAAAAAATATCCCGATTTTTTCAAAAAAGTAAACCAAAACCGACAATACCCTCTAAGATCACAGTACCTTAATAAATTAAAAATTCAAAAATCCCGCCTCAAAATGCATAGTTCTGGACCAAATGCTATGGCAATAAATATATATAATAAATTACCCAACCTAATAAAAAATATTGACAAAACCAACATATTCGAGAACAAATTAAAAGAATTATTGATACATAAATGCTACTATACCGTTGACGAATATATTAATGATGATAATTTAAATGATGATTTTCTATACAAACACAATATAATAAAAAAACTAATAGACCGGCCCGCACACAACAATTAAAATTATTTGTAAACACCCTGTGAGGGTATATTGTGTTCTTCATGTACTAAATTATGCATAAAAGATCTGCAACATTTTATTGAAAACACAATAGTACAATAACTACTTTGACTTTGACTTTGTGACTCGTGTAATACTGAGACACAGATATTTGCTGTAACAAAGACTGCGACGATGTAGTTTAATTTCCTAAATGGTTAAGTTTAACCAGTATAATTTTTTTTCATACAATTATTATAATCTGACGTAACAAGTAGCAATTTGATAAATTATACCAACGCGGTGACGCGAAGTGCCGTTTCTTTGCTGTATATATAAAATTTGAAAAAAAAACTTAGTTAACTCTTTTTCTTATCGAATAAGAGTGGCCAACTCTGTTGACGAGAGTTTATCAAGCCGCCCTAAGGGCCTCTGACATGGCTTACCGACTGCTGTACTAGACAAACAGCCGGGACCTACAATTTAATGTGTCATCCGACCCACGGAAGCGCCCAAAATGGAATGCCCTTAAGGATAAAGAAGAATAAAGAATGAGATATGGTTTATTATTTACAATTTAAATCATAATTATACTCTGATAACATACACTCAAAAAATTTAGCACACGTGCTTAGAAGTCATAATTTACAACTTCGTTAATGTTAATTTACAAAACAACAACAAACAAAAACACTATTGAAATAAATAAAATAGTTAATTTGTAAAATATTTTCATGAAGATGGTGAAACTTCATCATTTGTGTAGTAAAATGTGGCCACTGTGCTTTTTTATTATTTAAAATTTCAGTATTTCTAATTGTGTTTACTTATAGGTTGTGCGTTATTTACCAGTTAATCCTGCATAGAAACGTTAATAGTCAAATATATACTTTCTGTTCCTGTTACGCTTTCTGGCTAAATTACATAAGATTTAATTTACCTCCAAAATAGCAGACTTACACAGTTACATTACCATGTAGTAGCTGAGTACATAAATATGCAACGTACGTACATATGTATGTATATGTATGTACGTACATAGAACGCCGCTTCAATAAATCGGGCGCAGCAGCGAGACCGCAGTCTCTAATTAAATTTATCGCAAAACAGCGCTCAGCCCATTTTTAATTAACTATATCTAAGGACCATTCGCTCGACGGTTTTAAGGAGACGTCTTTTTGCGATGACGACCCAAGTACCCCGGAGCAGGAAGTATCGCCCTCTATATTTATAATTCATTATTTTATTACTTTGTATTTTCTTGACGTCAATTTGTGAGAGCCAAAGGAGTTCTTACTTAAGTCTTTAAAAAAAAGTATATCTACGCGTTTGAAGTTTTGAAACAAAATCTAATTTAAGCAGCTTTAAGCAAAGACGAGGTGAAATGAATATTGAACTGGACACGCTTTACTATAATTGTATTGGTAGCGCAGTCGCTGGCCAATTAACGTCTAGCGTTTAAATCGATAGATTACAAATAGCCAGTCCTACAATAGGCACAGCAAGCCGGCCGGCAGACTTGTTGCAACTTTAATGTTACATAAGAGCTTTCAAACTCTAGCACTTTAGTCAAATGAAACAGTCTGTCGGTCTGTCTGTCTGGTAGTTATTATCCAAGCCCTGGCCCAAAGCGATGGGTATCAAAGGCGACATTAGAGCTACCGGAAGCTCATTGCACCCGCTTCCGGCGGCTAATCACTTCCTGTTCCTGCTACAGTTGAATACTTATTACTGGCAACCTCACGTTTTTACCTGTTAATGGCTTGCCAGCCTTCTTGCCAGCTTACTTGCCAGCCAGGAACCTTTAACAGCTTTGTGATGGGCTAAAGTGGAACTAAACGTATTGTTAAGTTTTTCACGCATACAAAATGCTCATAGAACGAATACTTCGTGCGTAAAATAGGTATAGATATTGCCAAAACTGACTTAAAAAACAATGTTTTCATATATTTTTTATAATTTTGAAACCGTAGTCTTTGTTGGTTTACAATGGTACAATAAAATGTTTCTCAACAAAATATATCCGTAAAAATAATGCATGAATCCAAAAATGAATATGAAAATGTTTTAAATAAGTAGGTGAACGCAATCTATTGATTGAGAGCCTTCATAAAACTTTCAGCTAAACAGTTTTATTTTCAGCTGCGCAATATCAGTAAATCTCTATCGACTCCAATATCCCGCGCGAGCTTGCGGGTATATAAAACGGCTATGGATGGTTTACTTTACCTAAAATACGTATTAACCACACCTGCTCGGAAATTTGCGATTCGAAGCCATCCTTATAGACGAAGATTTGTCTAGGAATGCTCGAAACTTTGCATATTTATTACTTAACCCGGGGGAGGCCACTCGGGGTCAGCGCGACCGCGCATCTGTCTTGCGCTCATACTTGGACGAGAGGGGCTTATAGTGAAATATGGCCGCGTGTAGGCTTTCCGTCTTCCGGCGGCAATACACGGCCTCTTTCAGGCGGGCTCTTCGCTACACTAGACCAGCTAGACATGTCTCCTACTCCGCGCTACTCCACTTTGTACATGCATGTATCATATTCATGATTATAAATTTACACCTGAATATTCAAAGCAATTCTGGCAATGAAGTCAGAAATCAAAATGGTACTTCAGCATGTTATAATATACAAATTGATTCGGACTTTACAACTATTTATTTCTTCATGTTACAAATGCTTTCATTTGTAACAACACACAAATTGCTTATGAACTGTTTGCTTTGCAAATTACGAAATACAGCATCAGTCTGACATCGTTAGAGATAGATAAAGTGGAAAGAATTAATTAACCGTTATTTAAATTATTCCATAACTTTTTCTCAGAGAGCGTTGATAAATTTTATTTTTTATCACGACGGGCGGCGGGCGGCGGCGGCCGGCTCTGCCGACCCGCGCGCCACGCTTGCATATTAAGAGAGCGGCCGCGACACAGGGTTGAGCGCTGTAACTAGTGCAAAGAGTACTTTAGTTAAATTAATTAATTTGCGTCGTCGTTGGCCGCGAATGGGTCGCTCGGCGCCTCATGTCGGCTCACACTAAGTAGTTGGGACAACAAGCGCCGCTTTACTACCCTTTGTACGGAGGAGCGTACCGCCGCGCCATCTACCGATCGTTTTACTACAACGTGAGGGAAAATCCTTGTTATGCTAAAGTTATTTATGACATCGAGAAACCGTACTCACTGAAACATCCAAGATTTATAACGCCATAAAAAGCCTTCAGCACTCAATCATTTGCGATGTGTTACGCCGGCGGCGGATCCTTTTTCCAAAATCAATAGACGGACGGCCAAAATGTACACTATTACCCGCCGCACAATATTTTATCGTGTGTTTAGTCGATGTACCTAAATCAACATTTGTTCTCGTGAATTTAGCACCGCTCCCTCCCCGCCTTGGCGGCTGTAACTCGGAATTAATTAACAAATTGTGCGTCATTACCTCAATGGGGCTCTGTACGGGACCGCAGATATCGGCAAATTTAAATAAGCGCCACTTTACGATGCCGCCGCCCGGTTGCCGAATACACTCACTATTTGGCCACCATTAATAATATAAAACACACGCTTACCACCACTCGCGCATATGAGAATATTTAACATTATTATCGTTTTATTTATTTAGTCTGATTTAAATACGCGCACGCAAAATGATGAAAACTAATTTGAATTTATGAAACGATACGGGTTCTGAGAATTAATTAGCTTAAGAGCGCTAAAGTGATCATATCGAGCCATCTGTGCGATTTAGGTTTATTTTATGTAGTCGGTTCGCTTCGCATTTACGGTCGGGGTTTTATCAGAGACGAGTAAAAAAGCAGAATGTTCAGCGAGCGTGACTGGCACTATGACGTCACGCCATAATGTCTGTAATAACATATAGTGCGGGGTTACCGAAGCTGTAACGTTAGCTTTATCTTTCCGGTACATTTGTCGGGAGCGGGCGACTCGCTGATCCGACAAAAATGTCCGCGCGCGGGAGCGGCGGCCTCATTGTGCCTGCCGCCGCCCCCGCCCCCGCACACACTGCAGTGTCTTTAATTATTGAATCACTGACTCTACGGCGTGTGTCATTAACTATAACTTAATAATAGATAGGTAATCTAGAGACGTCGTCATCTAGAAGAATGGAGTGAACTAAAACTCGCCTCCACCTAGTCGTATAAGTTAGAGCGTGTACCTATCAAAATATATTTGGTAAGAAAGTAAATAAACAGCGAGCGAAGCTGAGCTGACGTATTAGAGCCATCTCACCGCAGATGGGGCCATTTTGTTTAAAGTAGTAAATTCGGATCGAGTATGTCAGGTGTTCTATTCATAAAATGGACGATGTTCCAAAATAAGGTATTTTATTTTGGTCGTTACAGAAAATGAATGTTGTATAATGGTTGCCATCAATAAGTGAATGTTTCTTGTATTAACTCTAAGTATCGACGCAACTTTATAGGTTTTCTTTATAGATTTTTTACGATTCCATTACGGTTTGATGAATGTGCTTCATAAGTTTCGGAAAGCTTATCAACGTTGTAATAAAATCTCTTCTTTTTGGGTAATTACACTAAATATGAACATAAAATATTTGCAGATTGTATGTACCTACATACTGTGTATTGTAAAATTGATTTTAGTTGTAACGTCATAAAATGTGTGTTTTATTTTCAAACATTAAATATCGTCTTTCCTTAATAAATAGCACAGTCCTTTTTAAAAAGTTCTTTTCAAATCAAAAGTACATTGTTGGTGAAACTAAAAATCATTTCCATGTAGAAGCTTGTAGCTGGCGGCAACGAAATAGTAAAAAGAATCGAATACTAATTCGCATTAAAGCCTCGCAAACAACAGGCGAGGTACAAACGCGTCGAGCACTAAAAGAAATACGATACTTGAGCACTGGACTGAGCTGCAGCCTGCACTAGCTAGCCTCGTGTGAACCAGGCTTTATTCTGGACACTGAATATATCTTGCAACTGGAAGTTATTTAGTATTAGTTTTCAATTAATGAAAATAATGTTCAGACGACCTTGTTAGCATGTTGGTGCCGTGGTGTCACATCGGTGTCTGCCTTGCAGGAGGAGTAATGTCCATAATACAAGTATATTGGTTATTTTATTTTAATTGCAGATATATTATGAGAAAATATTTGATTTAACACTAATGAACTCATATAATTTTAGAACGTTAGTTATCAAAGTTAGGTTTATCGTCTACATAGACCAAACGAAACACATTCCCAACAATGATAAAGCTCATCATTGAATTGAATTGAATGTTGCAAGTACAGGTTAACTGGAACACGTTTCCAAATACAAATCAAAAATGTCTTTCTTTTTCGCAGAGCGAGCTCATATAAAATGAAAAAGTGTGGAGGAAATGCTCGTTA
>OZ026818.1:142715-306993 GCA_964023185.1 Macaria liturata | reverse complement strand
AGGTACAAGGATTATGGTTTCGGACATTTTTCATACCGGGGGTTTTCGGGATGCTTTTGGGACGCTTGTATAATATTTTCTTAGTTGTCGTATTTTCCAGTTTTTTTACAGTTAAAAAGTTAAAAATAAAGTTATAAAGTTTGTTTTTATTCTTGAGTGTGTGTGTGTGGTTGTTGTAATTTTTTCCACCCAGGGTATATGTCTGTTATCTGTCGTAGCTCGCAATAAGGTTCCCAAGGGAACCTTTATCCTTTCTTAAATCGAGTCACCACATGTCCATCCCGTGCAGTTCCAAGAGCATTAAACTTATATTTCCGCCTCACATCACGGGCCGGTGTGCTAATTACCGGCATTTATTTCGCGGACGGTCAACGATTCACACTTTTTGCAACTTGTTTCAAAGAAAAACTCATATAACAGGAGCTTAGCCCCTCCCCCCGCGCCTCCTGCCGGGGAAATTTAATAATGGTGGAAAAAACAATATACCTGGATGTGGTACTTACATGCTACGACGGGACTGTATGGTATTGTTGGGAGAATCTTTTGTTTTATTGCTGTTTGGTGCTCATTGTGGTGAATTAACATTACGTGGCAATACTGTAATCAAAAAAGTCACGTATTGGATACGTAGAAATTATCGCAGATTGTTGTCATAATTTATGAAGTTCTAAGTGGATTTAGTCAGCTGGTTCTTTAGTGTGACTTTCTCTCTACCTCATCCAGACAGTCAGGTGAAACTTAAAATAATCTCATCCCCAGTATAATGAAGGCAAATGTTATGAAAATCCTTACAATTATTTAGTTGGCGTCGTTGAGCTGACGCGCCCGCCCGCGTGGCAGCGTGGATAAGCAAACCTAGCGACTTACCTTCTTATATACTGCTGTGCTGGCTGCGAATAATGTACACGGCTACTTACAGGTACATATAATAATAATAAGATTAAGGAAGGACAATAAACTCGTTGAACGATATATCTTTAGTTTGGGAACAATTTCAGTAATGGTCAAAAATGTCTGAATATGCTAATATTGATAACTTATTTAGATCACCAATTTTGTTTTGCATTGCGCTACATCTAGACTTTAAGCAGTCTTATAACGTATACCGGTATATTCACTGTCGCTTGGTCATAGTATACTCATATCTCGTCCGCAGTAACTGTTTATGAGTCTATGTCTCGGCAACTTTGCCAATTTCCCAGCTTCTTAGCCAAAATGGCCGACTCAGCTCCATTCTAATCCCGAGCGGAGTTTTTGCTAATTATAATTTCGGCAGCCCTTAGTTGGGGCTTAGTTTTTGCTGATTTCTCGTAATTAACTAAGGTTTGCTTAGGATGATTCAGGTGAAACTTTTCGAGAGCAATTTTTGCGAGAAATCTCTGTCGTCGTAACAAAGTTGCTATGTTTACTGCGGTAGGAGACAGAGGGTAGAATATTAAAATTTCCTCAGATGGAAGATTTAATGTCTGTTGTTTTGAGATCTGTTTTGTTGGATGCTGACGAGGGGTTTATTAGTTTAACCATGTTCAGCTAAATACTGTTGGAGCTTAAGGCGGTGCATAGCGGAGCAGCGCATAGGATAGAGTACGCTCGGCTGCGTGTGTCTGGCGGGCAGCAGAGCGGCACGTATTACTACGTATTACCACGTATTACCGCCGCCGCTCGTCGCTCGTCCCACGGATTACGTCGCAAGCAGCTCCTCAGCGCCAACTAGACAATAACATGAAAACATGCGCACTAAGCTCATTCACTGCGGATTTCAGCGGCTTACTGAATAAACCACGTGATGTATGCTGTCATTTTAATCCTATTTATTACGAGATCCTACTAAATTTACTACCTTAGTATCTTATTTAATGTACACGCTGTGCACTGTTTACAGATGATATTAGTAGCATATATGTTTAATTAACATAACTACAGTTAACAAATAAAATGCTACAAAAAAAAAAACAGAAATAGAATGGTATACGTTAACCATCTCTATTTAAGGGTCGGAGTTAGATGTCGTAAGGCCTCCGGCCTCCGATATAAGTCGCTTCATTTCCCTCCGAAAACAATTTAAACGGTAAACATCATAAACAAAATAACGCCGCCGGAAAAAATGCACTTTCCCCGCCAAGAAAATAAACCGTAGCCTGTTTCATGGTTCCCTAAAAGGGCAGATGTCAGCTTTAAAACCATTAGTGAGATAAATTATAGCAGCCCGCTGCCCCGCGCGCTGCCCGCCGCGGGAATATTCACGCCAGAGACACTACTCACACGCTTAGCGAGATATGAGGGAGAATGACATGTTCATACCTATATGTAGGTAGGTAGGTACATCTATAGGCTGGCTGGCGTGCTTGATAGATGGATATGTAGTGTTAATTATGACTATTCATTATTTGCACAAGTTATTTTAACATACAGCTTCGATAATGGTGATTCATTTTATTATATTATGAATATATTTTTTACCTTTGGTTTTTTTGGTTCCTTTGGTTTGTACATATGTATCTTATAATCTTATCTCCTTATAATAACATTACTAAGTAGAACAATCAAAAGTGATAAAGTAATGTATCTGTAAATGACTAGTCTGTGTGAGCCCCCTCCGTAGAACTCCAAGTCTTTCTAATCCCCGGATAAAGATTTTATTTTTGGTGTAAAATGAAGAGACATCTTTTTGCGCGTGGGCCGAGTCACAAGAGGCGCTCTTAATTGTAGGTCAGAGGTTCTTGTTCTGAAGGGTTTCGGCGTGTAGTAATTAGTTGATGGAGATCTAACAATTTATTGGCTGACCTTTGAAATATGACGTATATTGTACGATTGTATAAAAAATACAACAAAAAAGCGTAGTAACATGGCAATTATTTTTGTTTTCTTTCTATGAAATATAACTTGTGTTAAAGTATTCTAAAGATTTAGACCACTCAGAACTTTCAATGCATAAATACCGCTGTAGTATATGTATTACCCCACTCGGGCGGGAGGCTGTGCCGGCTCGTATCAATATGATTTAGCACAAGTGCCGGGCCTGATTACCTGCTCCCTGCTCCGCACTACACACATGCCGCCTCTATACAGCCTTTTTACGAGCCTCGCTAAGCAAGAGCTTAGCGCATAGAGCCAAATGTTCCTTTTTTTCTAGAAATTCGGATATTGACACGTTTTATGAAGACCTACATAAAACTGGAGCCTTAACGTTTTCGTTATACGTATCATCCCACGTCTTGTCTCGAATCAAACCTGTTTACGTAATATCTCATATTTTCTCTGAGCTTCACCTCAAATATTTGGCTAAATTCTGTAAAAAACATGTTTTCATAAAACGTTTATACTGAAATAATATCAATTAAAGCTTGTTCAAGGTGCCGTGATAGTTCTTACTTAGTAGTTACCAACTCAGCTCTATGCATAGAAAACTTATGTCTGAAAGATATTTTCTCATAAGTTTGATATAAGTAAGTAATCAGACACATGTGTCAGATATTGCACGTCTTCCTACAACCTTAGCAACTATAGAGGTGAATGAGCGAGAAATCGTTAATGATACTGTCCGTCAGCAATTATATCGGATCACGAATATCAGGAAATATTTGCCCCCAAGGTGGAGGTCGCGACCTTCGACTCCCGCTCGCCGGAAGCGCCCGTAATGAATAGCTACATGTTTCATTACGAGACAATACCCGCCATTATCATCCCGAACGCCATAAAGCTCATCCCATAACCATTACAAATCTTAACAAGATAGATAGCGAGGACACGCCGCCATTATACCGGCTCGTCATTAAACCCCAGAGTTTTATGAAGTCCCCCGGCGATACGTCCTCGAGACAAAGAAACTTAAACTATGGAATATAAAATATGATTAGCATATCTGCATTAAGCTCGTTTAATGCTCTTAATACTCCCGGGTTATTACGGCGCGCACTAACTCGCGCGTAATCTGCGCTCCACAGTTCTGTTTTCTGCTGGAGTTAATCTGGAGCAGAGATAGCCTCTTGTTGTGCCGAAAGAGACCGGCTCCCTGGGGCCTGGGAGGGCCTCAACTTGTTACCGACTAGTTTAAAAGGCTTAATAGATTTAGCAACAACGTGTTTTACAATGTAGATCGCTTTTCAAACGAATTTAGAAATGAATTTAGTTTTAACAAAGAAGGTTAATGGTATTATAAATACAAGACGCGAATTGAACCGTGGAAAATAAAGGTAAACACTAGAATAAATTTAACGGTATAACAGTTTGAACTTAATCGGCTTTTATTTCTTAGTACTTCTAAATTAAAAAATGTGTATACTTTTCTCGACGTGAAAAACTTAGTGAGAGAGCTTGAGAATTCTTACCACATTTCTTCGGCAAAATGCGCCAGTTTTTATGCAAGAAGACGTCCACAGAATAGGTGGCAGTTAGTATCGGAATCACTTAGCACTAAATCACTGATGTTTTCCTTAAATTAACGTCGTGGGAGAACTCGCGCCGGTTTTAAATTCCCGCGTCTGGCCTTGATTTCCCCGAGATCCAAAAAAGGCGGAGTAAAACGGCTTCAGCCATTACCGAGATAAATGACTGGTGCCGTGAATATCTCGGTGAACCCCCGACGTAATCCTCTTAAGGTAAGCACTTGAGGAAAAATACGAAACGTTGTCGTCAGTGTGGAGGCGGTTTGTCAATCGTTTGTCGAGCACTTGTTGAAGGGAGGAGCTCCTCGTCACGGCGTCGCCCGCCGCGCCGCGCCGCGCCAGCAGGGCGCCGCTCCGGCAACACTGTCTCGCATGTCATAGCTTCGTGTTTTGTTGTGTGTGGAGTTACTGACACACACTTCTATTCTGCTGCAAAGTGACATACAATTCTGAAAATTACAGTTTTGATCCAAAACTGAGAATTGGGATAAAACTCGAATTACCCGAAGCTGAACGGTACGGAAGTGGTACGGATAATGACATTATTATAAAGTTGAAGTATTTAAAACGAGGGCCATATTTCTCAATGTCGATAGGTAATTCCACATTGACAGATAATGCTTTAATAACATCCATTATCCCCGACCCCGCGTCATTTTCCTGAATTTATGGCGTCGCGGCTCTTTTTGTGGGACACTCGTTAATTTCCCGCGAATATTCTGGATTTTTCTGGAGTATTTTCTGATTGGAATGCATCCGGCGTCGCTTGCCTCTCCGCGCCGCCTTATCGCGACCTGATAACTTTTATATCAATCTAGAGAAGCGAAGGGTTTTGGCAAAATGTGCGACTTTAAATAAGGGGAGATATAAATATTCATTACTTATCGTCTGGTTCACTTTGACAAATTTAAATCGAACGTTGACGTCGCCCGGCCCATTATAAGTGGAGTGCTCCGTAAATGAAACTCTATTTCTTTACGATATTGTTGAAGATCATGCATCGATTGAATTTTCACAATAATATGCCGACATTGGGGGCGATAGCAATTGTTTTTTTTATTTTATCGATTTTGTCACTAACTGAGCCGTAGTCAGGCATTAGAGTTCAATATTCAAGTCAATTGAAGTCTGAATGATGAAGTAATCATTTATTCAGGTTCAATTTGTAAAACTAAGGTCACATGGCTCGCGATAAGTTCAAGTTCAAGTTCAATTTAATCATAATAATAGGTATTAAGTACAGGTCATATTTTAAGCTACGAGTACTTACTTAAAAATATTATACATGTACGTATAATTTTATCTTATAAAATTGAACAAAAAATAATGTCAATATTCAGATTAATAATACAATTAATACTTAAAACAATAATTATTGTTTGTATAATAATTCTGCAATAACAATACTAACAATAACGTCAATATCTCGTCAATAACATTCAATCAATCAATCAATCAAGAATTCTTTATTGTACACCAATAGCAAAAGAACACAAGTATGAATAAAATATGTAAACCATAGTATTGGGACAGAGGGCGGCCTTATCACTTAAGAGTGATCTCTTCCAGGCAACCTAGTTTGGAAAACAACGATAGGAAAACAATAAAGCTGGCGTACCTACTAAAACTAATACAACTTAATAATATTAACATTGTCAGGATTAAGATCACCGAATATCGGGAATGAATTCTTCAAAATTATAGAAAGCTTGCTCAATAAGCCATTTTTTCAATTTTCTTTTGAACCCTTGAAGACTTACAGCCTCAATAATTTCACTGGGTAGCTTTTTATATACCGCCGGACCCATGGCGTACGTTAACTTGGCTGACTTCTCTAGCCGGCGCGATATGTTAGCGAGCTTGAGACCGTGGCGAGTGCAGTGATCGATACACCCTAATAACAAGTATACGATTGCGTTCTTACGACTCGTTTGCAGGCAAATCGAAAGCTGAATATTTCAGGATGGTGGTTCTTGCGAGTAGTTTGCATGCGGCGAGCACAGCCCGCACCTGCCGCCGCCCGCCGCCACCGCCCGCCGCCGCCGTCGCGCGCACAAATCATGCGCCTTGTATGTGCGCTGAACAAGGACATACCGAGATGACAAATTGTTCCCTGAAATGTTGGTTATTTATGACAGAAACAAGTGTCATCTTCGATTCTAAGGTACTGTGGACCTGTGGGGTAATGCCTGCACTGCATGATTATTTGAAGACGTTTTTAGTATACATTATATCGAATTGGCGGGAAATACCGTGCTACTAGTTATTTATTTTTTCAAATTACGCAAAAAACGTAAATAAGCGTATTTAATGCACAAAGTGTTTGAAACTCTTTTTGAAAGGAAGTTTAAGTATTCCACTAAGAAATAGCCGGCAATTACGAGCGTCGCATATAGTATCGGTGCCATTTGTTTTAGTCGCAACTAGAAGCAATGAGGTGCGTCGTCCCAATCTGCCACCAGCCAATGGGGGCGCCACTCTCCTACTAACAAAAAGGGCCTTGTTAAACGATACAGAAGTACAATAAAGCTGGTGTACGTGACTCAACATTACGATCGCGAGTAACGACGGTTTAACAATCGCCTACACTTTATGCCTTCCCTTTTCTGAATCAATGCGAACGAAACGTAGCTGAGGCTGAACTAGCGACGAAATGTTTTGTTTATCATTTGGTTTCTGGTTTCTTAATTAAAAGCTAACGTTTTTCTCTACAGCATTCAAAAAAAATTCAAAATTCAAAATTATTTAATTTTCATAAAAATGCACACATATAAGAATATCTCTAAAGCACCGTACTAGACGCCGGTGCGTCTGTGACACGGTGATTAGCACTATATATAGATATGGGATTAATGTTGTTGGATCTGTTTATCAAATTGTAGTAAAATAGGCCCAATGATAATTTCAACTCACGCTATCATAGGACAGGTACACACCCACATAAAGATACACACATTAGCTTTTATAAAGAAGTAAGAGAAACACTTATATATTTAATAAAATCTCAAATATAAATTTAAACTACCTACAAAACTAAAGTTTAAGACATCTACATTAACTATCAACTACATACATTTACGAACAGAAATGCTCATAATTTATCATATTAGCACGATCCGTAACAATTTTTCTTTCGTCATAGTTAAGTGCAGTTTTTCTCCATCGATGCAGGTGGCAGTATATGTATAGTCCCCCCGCCCCGCGCAGCGCCGCGCGGCTGCGGAGTGTTTCCTCACATTTGCCGCCAACAACTTACGACTTCCTCCGCAGCCTCAATAGCTTGTGACAGACTTGTAAGCTCCTTAAAATGTTATAGGAAGTTGCAAGTTTTGTTCAAAGATCCCTGCAACGCATAAAATGTTTTTTTTTTCTCGACAATTATAATGTAATTTGTCGCTTTAACAATCAACAAGACGTCAACAAGAGCCACAAAACACTTTCAGAGTGTTTTGTGGCTCTTGTTGACGCTGTACATAAACGAAACAAACTGATACAAAGTCCCTAACAATGTTTCTCTCCACATTTTTATTTAACCCAATTGCAAGCTCAAAATGTGAAGGCACAAATAAGTCGTAAGCATCGAAATGTTGCAGGATGTCGTTAATGAAAGCTCGCAGTGCGGGCGCCTCGTGGCGGCGCACTCACTGGCAAGTATTCTGTGCTACATTACGGTACTTTGTGATTCATCCGTTGTAGTAATCCTTATCTGAGTAAAGTTTACAGTCCCGGAGCGGCGCGGTAATCGCGGGACGGAATGGGAGATTACGGCCGACGCCAGGGACGGGCCCGGGACGGAAGGAGCCGTGTTAGCTGTTATCTCAGCCTGATGGGGACCATACTACCCGTGGGCACCTACATACTCCTCAGGAGTACCTAGATTTAGTCCAACGCAGTCTTTCAAACTCATCTAAAGCGAAAGCAAATCATTCTACTCGCAAGCATATCAAAATGCAGTCCTTGAGGTCACACAGTTTTTTTTTTTAATTTAAGACTTAAAATAACTTTTTTTATAAGACCATAATCCTACCAGTTGATTCGTTTTCTTTGTGTTTGTAGTGTAAATAACATATTGTATTGAACAACAGTCCTTCGAGTTGAATGCCCCGAGACATGTGGAGGCTCGCTATAAATACTCGTCCGCAAGGGACTCCACACATTAAGAGCTAATTTGCGGTGAGCTGCTGCCACGGCTGAAGGGAAACACACAAACTGGTTTTAATATACTAACTATACGGATTTATTAGCAAAAATAACAGTTTCTAAAATCAACTTGTCGCAGAGACTTTTCAGGAATAGAAGATGAAAATATAGAAGTCGAAATTCAAATATTATATCTAGGTAATATTTATTTTAATTAATTAATTATCATGACCCATTCCTTAACAACATAAGTAGAATAACAAAAGCCGTATAAGATAAAACACGTTTACCTAAAATTCCTGTAAAATTAGTTTACTCACGACTGGAAGATTAAAAGAGTCTGATAGATTTTAGTTTTTTTATAAGATGTACCTCTTATTTTACAGAGTGCGTGCCTGTAAGGTAGCTGGCATTGGGCGCGTGTTGATATTTTACTTAAGCTAATGCTTCCAGAAGTGAGCGTCTCGACACTAGCTCCTCACGCGGCGTCACCCGCAACAAGTTTTACAATATCAGTCTTTCAATTTACAAAGAGGTTTCTTTAAGACAGGCGTACTATATCTTAGACAAGGCAGTTAACATTGTGTAGACAAATGTAAACCTGTATTGTAATAAGAAATAATAAACGGATAGTAGAAAACAGATATCCATATTTCTGAGCTTGTAATGCTCGTTAGTAAAGTTATTTTTTTAAATATACCACTTATACGGACAAGATTTGATCATATTGGGATTTACGTCTAATTGAAATTCAAGGAGTGTCTTTAGCGGTTTAAGAAAATACGAAATGTTTGTTCGCTGAAAATAGTATTTTAATAAGAGAGAATGTGTTCCGTTGTCGTTTTATTATTTTCTTCTTACTTTTCTTACAGTTTTCATTTACTTTAACGTTTTGTCTCGAACGCTTTCATTTATTTTGTTCCCCCTTCGGGAGCAACATCGGTTGTGCAAAATGTGATTCAAACGAGACTACGAGATATTTTAAATATCTGTGTGATTAGGACTCAATAACATTACTACTCTATCTGTATCCCTCCGAGATCTGCCTATCTCTAGACATATATTGAATGTGACATAGAATTGAACTTGGTTACGTACTGATGAATTTAATTTAAATATGTTTAAATCTGATAGCACAGATAAAGAGAAGGTAAATATGAAAGTTAATCCTGAATAATAGTTCCCTAAACCCGCGATTCGCTCAATTTATAATCAGCTTATCAAAATATGTAAATACGTCGCGCGAAAACTGTAGCGGATCTCAGCCATAACATTGGATTCCGTCGCGACATTCATCAGCGCTTATCTTTAACGTAGAGACGTGCTCGCGACCAATCTTACCTACTTCTTCTTAGTTACTACCAAAACGGTTTGATTAAGCGACTTTTGCACAGATGAGTAAAATCCAGCTGCAGATAATTCTACCTGCATTTAAGCATCAGGTGTTTTGTGATGTTGATATCGAGATTTTTAAAATAGGTATTATTTAGGGGTTGCTTGGTAATGTATGCCTACCAAGAAATGTATACTATTGTTTCACAGCAACACCGAATAATGAGTATAATGGATAGGTTTGTAGGAGTCTCCGGCGTGGTGTGTCTACATCCGGGCGGATCGCAGCCGCAGCTCAGTGAGGCAATAAAACAATTACGATGTCTTCCTCGGGACGTGGCGAAGATTAAATATCGCAAAGCTAACAACTCAGCGCTGCTTTATACAAATTAGCATTTTCCTGTTTCAGTTTGCTCGCGAGATTCCTGGTGCTTGCTCTAAGGTTTTCATGTCTGTAATTAAGTGCCTGGTTTGAGGTTTATGAGTGGCGGAATTTGAGTAATAAATAGAGCTTTTTGGCTCACAATACAGAACGAGAGCCGTTTAAGGGTTTTGTTTACTGAACGCTGTAGTGTAGGGCTGTATTGAATACTGATTGACGTTTTTTGTGAACGATGAAACATGTGTAGTTATGTGACGTACATAGATTACTTTGTATATTTTAATGGCGTATGGGGTTCGAATGATGTTGAGTTGGTTAGTCACTTTACTATTCTCTTCATCTCATATATTCATTACTTTCTAGATACTGCAGACTAATCAAACAAGCGACTAGGCGTACAAAATTAGCGAAGGTATGAAATGAGACAAATAATTTAGCAGGTTACCCTAGCATGCGTCAGTACAGTACCCGTCCGGTATTAGGCGGCAAATGTCGGTGGTTATTGCTCCCCGGACGGCGCCGGCAGCTTCACTCACTGCCAAAAGAAGGTCTTCGGACTAGAATAAGTTTAGCTTTCATAATACCGTGTCATAGAAAAAAACGTTTGGTGGAAATAATCACGGCTGTAGATTTTAGCAAAAGCACAGACTTAAATGGATCTAACCAAACACTATATATTTTTGAGGATTTTCTTATCTACTCGTTGTTGGGTACTGAATTGTGAGTATTATGTTTTGATATGTACTCGTAACAACTAGAAACATGTATGTACATATATATTGTAGCGGCAGAATAGCGAACAGTTTCTTGGGTACCTTATGTAATCTGATGGAAACAATAGTGGCAAACTATTTTTTTATTACAGTTTTATATAACAAATTATTTATATGATATTTGGATCCATCTAACTGAACTAATAATACCTATTTTATATTCACTAGACACAAACAATTTGTGAGAAGGTTCTATAAAATAACCTAAGCAAAGTTGGTGCATTATACAAAGCTTCCACTATAGCAGTCGTGGCCGAGTGGTTAAGGCGTCTGACTCGAAATCAGATTCCCTCTGGGAGCGTAGGTTCGAATCCTACCGACTGCGATTAGTTTTGCTATTGTATTGTAGGATTTAATTTTAGGTACACGATTACAGTAATTATGGGTTAGTTCAAACATTGAATGGATACTCCATAGATTTCTCTGTCATCAAGACTTACCTTTGTAATACGACAATCATATAATATATTTATGTCATATTTAATAAAACGTGGCACAAACACAGACACGAGAACAATAAGAAGATTTAGATTCGATTTTATTGACTGATTAAATTCATGAAATTAATCTGAACCATACTCAACAGTATATTATAGTATATTATACATACATATAGGTTTGTAACGTTACTCTGACACATAATTTTTTTAAAGTACCTATTGGAAAGTTCTAACCATTTAAGTGTGACTTTGTTAAGTCCATGTCAGCAGCAATGGAAGCTCTCAGTTAAGATTTCTGCTCATGTCCGCTTCTTATTGCATAGTTGGCGGCACCGAGGGCGCGTTATTGACAGCGGCGTTAGATATAACGGTAACGGCGGAACGATAACGCCGTCACATGTCGCTGCTAATATTGGCTATTGGTGGATGGCACAAGACTTACTACTTTGAGCTGACACAGTTTAGCGATCTACTGAGATGTAAGCTGTTTGTTTTAGCAATGTTTTAGAACAAGCACATTCAATCGTAGACGAGGCGCGAGGGTACTAAACCTATCTGTTTAATTTAGTACGGCAGTCGGATATGTCACGGTGAATATAATCAGGAGTAAAAAACAACTGAAACCAAGGAACCTCTAAAGAATTGCATATGATCATTGTTAATTTTAGGTTATTTTATTGGTCAATTTTTTATGAGCTATAATTTTTGAAATTGGCAATTGATTTGGTGCTACCCACTTCAACAAAAGTCCACAATATTCTTGTAACTCTACGATTCAAGCAGAAAAATAGTCGAAACGTATAGATATTGGTACTTATTGGCATCTCGCGCTCCTACATTAGCTCGGGGATCTTCCAGAGTAGTTGATAATAAAACTTTATTCCCTGCGCTACTTGTTAGGCCTGTTATGGTTACGACTACATTGTTCTACCTTGATACGGCCAATTATAATGATTACAAAGTATAAGTCTACTAGTAAGTGTGGCCATATTGAAACTTGCTCGGTTTTAATGCAGTACGTTACATTTCTATAGGCTCATACTACTAAGGAGATATAGTTACAAACCTACATGATGCTATCACATTTCTGCGAATTTGTTAAAATATGATATATAAATGTTGTAAAATATTGAAATACCTTTTTTTTACGTGGGATAGGTTTACGTTTGACTACAGCCTGCCTGATGTTAAGCATTGCTGCAGCCTAGGGTGTAACACGTTTACCTAGAAGATACCTATTAACTCTAGATTTGAAAACCCCTGGATTGTAGTTCGCAGGAAACACAGCTTCTGGTAAAGTGTTCCAGTTTTGCCGTCCGTACAATAAACGTCTATAAAACCTTAAAGTACTCTCTTCAAATCTAGAGTAAATAGGTTTCTTCTAGGCAAACGTGCTACATCTTAGACTATAGTGGTGCTTAACATCAGGCAGGCTATAGTCAAACGTAAGCCTATTTAGTATAAAAAAAAAGTACGAGTAGCTATCACAAGTTGCACAGGTATCGTATATAGAGTAGGTACATTAGTTCACATACCGGTATACATAGCTACATAGCAGCAGGTACCTACATATATGTAGTTGTCGGGTATTGTTTGGGCTAATGGCCTATTATTTTATGTCCGCAGTTTGAAGAACACCCGCCCGAGGGTGAAATAGCTAATTTTTCGCCTTTTGAACATTTGTGGAGAAACCTCCCGCCATGACGTAGGCCGCATTAAACTTGTTAACAAATAGCTGCAAGGAAAAATTGGCTAATATATAACTATACCATGTATAGCTATGTAAGTGCTATGTAGGTGAGGGTGGCTATGATGGTGTTGCTAGAAAATAATGGGGAGTAAAACAATAGTACGTGTTTAGTAGCTTTTAAGAGCTGGCATTATTGAGTGAATTATACTCGTTTCAACAGCATTCGTGTTTGTTAATGCACTGACTCTCGCCGGCGCTTACGTATGAAGTAACGAAGTATTTTTTATCAGAAGAAGGCTTTTAAAAATAATACACATATTAAAATTTATATAAGTAATTAGTTAAAGCCAGTAAAATATGTTTTGCGTACTCATAATTATTACCCAAATTTGTTTCAATGAGCTGTTGAATAGAATACATAAGCAATCATATATGTCGTTCTAGCTCTCCCCACCCACTGAGAGGTACCTAGTGATGTAAGCAGGGACGGAACACGCCGGCAGCTGGCGGCGACACCGCGCTGGGTTCACGCGCCGTCGTCCACATACACTTATTATGGCCCTCGTATGTAAACTCGCGCCGCTTGTTTACGAACCATTGAGGTGTGTTTTTTGCTCCCTTATTTCTTGAGGAAAATGTAAACAGGAAAAACGATAGAATTATTTTGGAGAATGATGGATACTGCAAAATGATATTGTTTGTTTTGCTTGTCGATACAGCTCTGCTGTTTTAATATAATATTGTATTTTCTCAGTGGTATCATGTGACAAAAGGTGCAGGATATAATATTGACAGATTCAAATTACAAACCATAATCCAGATACAACGTATATAAAATAATACCTACTCTAATTATTGTGCTAGTCTATTTGGTATCATTACTATAAAAGTCTAGATTACTGCTCACCATATCAGTCTACTTGTTTTGACTTTTCCGGAAAATAATGATTGACGTCATCATCCTTACTATTGTTTTGTAATATAAACATTAACATAATTCGTACTTGAATTAAACACAAGATAGGGTCAAGATTTACTAGTCGTAGTAATACAACTCTAATTAGGAACAATAGTTCACTCTCAATATTCAATGAGGCAAGTCTTGTTGAGTTCATTGATAATTGATTAAGATGACAGTTTAAAGAGAAAGCCGACTGTACTTATTGTGCAAAGGATCTTGTTACCTCAAAGGGTTCACTGAAAATGTTTACTACATAAAATAGAATTTTATCGAATCCTTTTCTGATTTTATATTTAAAATCAGTTAAAAAATCTTTTGAACCCTTTGCTTTTAATCAGGATTCCGATTGAATAATGAAAGGGGTTATCTCAATCGATAAATTAATTGCATTCCCAAATTACTGGCGGCCGATTACAAAAGAAAATATGACAAAGGTTCCTCGTTAAAGTGAATAGTCGACGCCGACGCCCCTTTCTACTCCATTTCATTAAAAAATCTCGTTTTCCGGAGCGATTGATTTTCTTTTAACCATTGTTAGACATCTGCCTTTCTTTTCCACCTTAATACTGTACAAATAAAAGCGAGATTCGATCGAAAATACGATTTAAATTTGTAATTTGAAGGCGGACCTCTTCATTCGGAACGACATTACGATAAAAGAAAAGGCTTCAATGACTATTAAAGAATGGTTAAATTTTCCCCTCTATTGTTGATTCGAGTGTTTAATTGATGCTACTTCTAATTAAACGTACGGCTTCTGCAGCCCGAGATATTTGAGAAGTCAGTTACTGTAACGTGGGATTATTTTATGGAGATGATTTCCTCCGGCGACGGGAGGTGCAATATATGGACGCGGCGCGTTTAACGCGAGCTAGATTAAACGTCAAATGTTGTAGTTTCTGAAGCCGGCGCTGCCTTTACATAAAAATATAGCCGCAGTAAAACGTGACCCGATTTCCGCTTCTTGCACATAAATGCATATTCTTTACACCCTTTCACATTTCGCTTTTGAGACGCGTCGGTTAATTTAGTGCGATCATTTGCGCTCGAGTAAAATTTTAGTGGCGCAGGGAAATGACTGGGAAGGAGAATGTATGGAAATTACAGCTTTTTTTTTTTTTACATGATATAGGCTTACGCTTGACTTACTTAGCTTTCATGTCTTTACGTGATTTTCTAGAATCGACTTTAAAATCATAGTGTTCGTAGCAGTTTGCATAGTTGGCTGTAGCATGTGACGTAGCAAGCAAGCGTAGCTGTACTGTAGCTGTTTGGAAGTCAGTCATACTAATTGATATTTAACTTCTTATTAAACCTTGTATGTACATATGTCGTGTGAAACACACGCTGACGAGCATTTTGTTGTCATAAAACATTACTCTGAATAAAATATTTTGCAGCTACAATTTCCTAGTAAAAGAATTTACTGTGAAAAGCCTGTCATGTCTGAGTAAGTTCGTGGAAGCTCGGGTAGAGGTCGCGATTGCAGCCGAGATTCATCGTGTATAATGCATTCAGTGCAACAATACAGCGCCTTGTTCCGTCAACTGAAAGACTCACCTTGTTTGAAGAATATTTGTTCACCGTTTCACACTCGATAGAACGCTATACAACGTGGGGAAAAGGAAACTACAATAGAAAAAATATATCGGTCATATCCGACTAAGAATGGTCGCATCTGTTTTGTATTATGTATTTCCTGATCTAGTTTCACTTCTTTTTTGCACTGTACACCCGTTTATTTCTATTTTTCTCTTTAGTAGAATGTAACAAAAAATAACCCAAATATACGTCCGTACTTAATATTTACCCGTACTATATATTTAGGTATCACATACGCTCAGAGACGATTACATGTTAGCAACCCAATCTGCTTTGGTAGCTAAAACAGAAAAATATATCTGGCTATATTTATGTATATATCACTATAACTTGAAAGCAGGAGCATCCTAAATCACCCCGTCTGAGATTCAGGCAACAATGCTCACATCGCCTCATCAATAGGAGAGCCGCAAATAAAAGGGCGCAGACGATTCCAAAGTTATTACTCATCGCACCTCCGTAATTCGACGATGATTGTGTGTAATATTTCGGCAATATTCCCGTAATATTACCAAAATATTACGGCACGAGGGCGGTAATGTGCCGGTAATGGCATGGTAATAGGTGCGGTGCGTTTTACAACCCGAACGATATGTTTTATTTTCACGTGCGAGTGTTTTTCGGAACAGTAATTTGCGGAAACTTTGCGGCGAATGAATGGAAGCGGCGGGTTTGAGGAGCTCACCGAGACATGCCACGCCACGAGCAGGCGGGGGAGTAAGGAGCTTTAAGGAATATTAGTTGGTACTTATTACTATTTCAAAAAATGTTAAAAGGTATTCATTTAAGCCATTGTATTATTTTATAAAGTCACTGTGCTAAGAACTGCTACTTATATTCTTTTGTATCCAAAAATAACGGCTTAACCTCACAACAAATGTACAACAAAATACCTAACCACTTCAATCTCCACGAAGCAGTATATTACATGTAATTGTTCAACAAACAACAACACACATCGAAAGAACAATGATTTATTCACCATCGCTCCTTTTCTGTAACAATTCCATTTTATTCCGGCGCAGAACCTGCTGTGTAGAAGTCCATTAGTTTTGATACGGGTTTCCGATGTCAAGCGTATTGTCCCGCTATTGTACGCACAAAATATATATTTAAAGACGAACACAAAAAGGGCCAAGTCAGGAGGTTCCAGGGAGGGTTAGTATGCCCGCGTTAGGAGTTTCTTAAATCTATCCATGTCTGATACAGAATTTTCTTAGGGATTTCTAGTTCAGTTTCTTATGTCACACGATAAATCTACAATTTTACAGACTATATAAATATATATGATTTGAATAAGATATTAATTTGTTAATGTTTCTCTTTTGGAACTGAGAATTAGGTACTCTTTGAGAACGTAATAGTAATCCTACGTACGCATGCTAACTACTCTAGCTTACTCACAGTAAGTTAGGTTTGTTCATGAAAGAGATGTTCGCTTTACGATGGCTTTACTTAATCGAGAAGGTCACTGCTGAATAAGAAATTATCTTGGTACGAGTACTCCGCCATTGTCAGTGTCTTTTGATACAAAAATGTGTTCAATTCCTGATTAAGTTTCTTGAAAAAGTTTCTTGAACAATTTATTAGCGCCGTCATACAAGAGCATTTTGAGTTTAGATAAGACTGTTGCTCATTTTTGCCATTAAAATTTAAATAACTAAGGCCCAATCATAATCGAAAACATGTTTTTACTGGATAAAGTCTATAATAGCTGAAAAGTGATTGTGTAGTCAAGCAAAATTTGACAATGGTAAACTTGGTGATATCCTATTACAATAAACCAAACAAAATTGTTGAATTGAAAACTCGATATTGTATCCTCCAATACGTCCATGTAACTTAAACATTGTAATACGAAGTAATTGTTCAAGTGTCAATATTATAGCAAACAAGAAGGACCTAAGTGAATCAATGGTGAAAGAAGAAATAGCACCGAGCCCTGAGATAAGCTGCCCTCGCTTCAAAACAAACTGATAACAAAGCGGTAACAAAGTGGTGACTCCAACGTTGTTAGCTTTGAATCGAATATCTCTCGTTAGTATCAAACACAAACCACCTCTAGCAGATACAACTTCACGTGGTACTTTCATTTTTTAAATACAATATATAGGTATTATGTACTCGTATCATTGTGGGATGAAATAGGTAATGTCAACGTTTGTTGAAGAGTACATATGTAAATAGAACGGACCTATTCATTGAAATAACAGTAAGATTTTTTAATTTATAAAATTTGTGTTGATTTGTTTATATCTTGTGCATGTGTATAATAGTGATAGAAACACGAAGCTCGTGTAACCAAGTAGCTCTATTCTGATGCAGTATCTATGTATCTGTACAGTCCGTGCGTAGTGTTGACGAACAATGGCAGAGAGCCACCACTGTATCCCTGTAATAGGCTCGCCTCCGACGCACTTCACCACTTTATTTGTCAAACGGAGATGTTTTAATTGCTGATGCTTTATAGACGGGCCTATCTCGTGACACACCGCCGGAGTCTGGATCTAACTAGCTTAACTAATACTGCTTAGGGTTTTGATGATATAATACTGTTCGAGGGCGGGGATTGAATCCAGTACTCATATCTTAATAATAGTATTTGTAAACATCATATTCGCTCCTACAAATTAATCACGCCAATTCCGCGCTCAAAAGAAATAAGATTGGAGTAAATATTTAGAGATGTTTGTAGGTATGCCGCGCGGTACATCGAGACTTAACTTTTGTTATTTGCACGTAAATTAATTTGATTTCTTGTTTGCGAAGAATTTTAAGCAAACGAAGGTAAGCCCTCGACTATATTAAATTTTCTAAGTATTTTCATTTACATTATTTTGCGTTACGATCCCGAAAATCTTATTATTTATCAATTTCTCGTTACGAATTCATCGGGAAAATAATTGAAAATATATTATTATGTTAATGTTAAATTTGTTGTTGATTACATTTGTTTATGTACTTAGCTTCTTATCAAGTTCTTTTGTCATTTAGGCGTTAGTACATACATAATTTTTATGGGTAGATAAGATACATATACAATATGATTACAGTAATGTCACTTATTATATTCAAATTATGGAAAAAAGAAGAAAATAAACAATAAATCGTGAAGCAAAACTTGGGCATCAACCATTACTGGGTCGATATCGGAGCTCCTTCGGGCGAAATTCCGCAGATGTTTCAATAAAAAGAGAAATTAAAAAAGTTGTGGAAAGTTGCGCGCATCTTCGCCAACTCCACTCCGGTCTGTCATTGAAGGAACATCGAACGCAGAATTAGGTCGGCTAATAAATACGAAAATTAAGTAATTTAACCGTTAAAATTATTAATTATTTAATTAACCTTTAAATTAAAAAAGTTTAAGGTTTAACCTTATCATTCCCACATTTTAGACTTCTCTTTTTTAAACTTTATAAAAAAATATCCGGATTCACTTTTACCCTTTACGATTTCCCCAAAGCGTTTGCTACAAAATATTCTATTTAATTCTTGTGTTGGCCCCGGGCCGCTCCCGCGACGTCACAATGTAGATGTTTAAATGAGAGGCCTTCTCAGGCGCGCCCGCTGTGGGGATCATTCTGATAATTTCCCTTAGGTACATATCGGAAATCACCATAGTAAAAATCTCTAGATAAGGCACTGATTCTATTTTGTACTAAGATAAACTAGATTAAGACTCTTATTTACTATGGTTAGGTAGTTGTAGGTATATACCTGCTTGTTGTTGAATATTTTTTGTAAATTTGATGTCTTTTAACAAAGTTTTTCGTATTAAGTTAGGTGTAAGCGCGGTATCGCCGCCTTAGCCGAAGTGATATGGTTATGTTTCATTTTCGACTTGATAAGTGTGCAATGCTACTTTAACTATTGCTTGTAAAATCATAAAATAACTGAATCATCATCTACACAACCAAATATGTCTTTTTAAATTTATACGTAACTTAGAAACAAAAAAAAAACTAGAGAGAGAGAGATACTGTTGGAACTGTTTTTTGATATTTTTTTAAGAAATATACATTTATTCAAAGTTTTTTCCGTGATATGATGCTACAGCTAAAGACGGTCTATATTTAGAGTGACGGATGTAAAAAGGTATGTTTGTGGGAGTGTACTGAATGCGAGTGTAACATTGATTGATTTGTTATTGCCGCGGGAATGATGCGGCGGATTTGTCTCTTTTACAACATTGTATTAATACTTTAGTTTTTTCCTTATTTATGTGTGAATGAAGCTACTCGTTTTACGTACATTGCCCAAGAATGTACAAAATAACATAACATTGAAGAATTTTTACAATTTTTCCTATGCGCCCATCATGATCTATCTGCCTAAGAACATGTCTATAACGACACTTAGTGAAGAACAACTACAACAACTGTTTTGCAACTTATTATAGCAATATACTTATTTTTGATGGTCTACGCAATGTGCTTCGGACGATATTGTCAGTGCTAGAGGCAGATTAACAGAAAACAGAGGAAATCTTTGTCTATACATTATACATATAATAAAGCTGATGAGGGTCGCAAGTCTGAATATTAAACATGTTTAAAAAATAAACTTTGGTGATATTTCGAATTGATAGCAGAACACGTCCCAAGTATTTTTAGAAATTTTATCTATTTATTTGTGTCTGTTTATTTTAACGCTGATCACAGAAAAACGGCTGAACGGATCATCATGATTTATGGTATGTACGAGTAGGTAGTATGAGGTCTAGGAGTGTCATATGCTACTTTTTATACCGAAGTAATGCGAGCGAAGTAGCGGGCGTCCACTAGTTTCATAATAATTCCAGTATCTTGTCTTCAGTACCCTTGTATTTCAACATGCACGTGTTATTGAGACCCTGATACCTGCAGGACACGTGGCAACAGGCTGCAGGCTGCAGGCGGCGGCGCTCAAACTTGCAAGGAGTCCCGTAAGGTGCGCTTATTGCATTTTTGAGAGCCTCGCTTTCTTATACAGTACTACAGTCTGTTTAAGGTTGACTACACGATTTATTTATAAAAAATACATTTTTATCGTGTATGTTACGATACAATAAATTTATTAATAATTCCATTATTACAAGTCGTCATTTAAATCATTTACATGTCAGTCAGTGTTGATGCAACATTTGAATAAGCGGCGTGAGTAAATGATGTAATTGTACAATTTCTTTGCACAGTTTTTCACTATGTATGTATGTTATTTTAGCAATTAGACGAGCGCGACGCGGTTTTCCACGTTACCAATATTTAGATACCAGCCAATATATTTCCAAGACATATAGCAAGATAATTTAGCGGGCAGAAGTATCTACCAATCTTACATATGAAGTCTCACCTGTATGCTAGTAGCTCGATGAGATTAGTTGAGCCCAAGAACCTATATTCTGATGATGGATGTCGGTTCAATGTTCGGTTGGAAACTGTTCTATTCATATTTTGTACCTTATATCTCTCTTAATTTTAACAATAAAAGAGGGTAGGTTAATAGTAACACAATATCGAACAGTGTAGTGAGCCCCGTCTAAGTTGGCCAGCCCCGTTACAAGACTTGTTCCTGCTAAGTTGCATTGTATTTCACACACATGACTGGCTGGGGACGAGGGAGTACTACTTTCAAGGGGAATGATATTCGTGTTATAATAATAAATGCTCCATGAACAGAACTCACCAAACTTTTGTTTAAACTTTTACATCGACTTACCTATCTGTATTTGTATTGCTTTCTTCAGATTACATTTTGTTTGTTGAAAGTGTTCATTTCCATGAATCGATACAGCAAAGATGCTTCATTTTCTCGGTCTGATTACTGCATCCAAAAATGTGAAAATGTTTTGTTTGGAACATTGTGGCTGTAGTGTTTTGACCATAAACTAAAAAACATGGCTTACATTTTTACAATCTATCTCATACCACTATTAATATTTCCAACTCTATTTCACAACAGATGTTAGTACAAGCCTTGTAAAGAGCTTTACTTTTACTTTCCCCCAAAAATAATCATCTGTTTTCCTTCAGTCGTAAAATTTCCTCCGAGGATAGGATGTGTAATAAAGAGCGAGTCATACACAGGGGAGAATAACGGGCTATTTATGGGAAACAACGGGACATGGGGTGGTGTTAGTGATAAGCATTGGGTACTTGGACGCGGTGGTATGCGATATATGGTGTTTTATATTGAGGGAAATAAGGCAATAAAGAATTGTATCGATCTATCTATTTCTTTTTAACTTAAAACTGTTCAGTAATAAACAAAAAAACAAAATACAACTATAAAATCCTGGAATACCAGAGGAACGCAAATAGTTCTGGGGAAAATAATTTGACAGAAGTGTTTCAACAGACAAACAATCTTTGCAAGATGTTAATGAGCACTGGAAGCAAATGAACTCCAGAGATGGGAAATACAGCTGCACTTACAATGGATTTATTCTCACGTAGAAATAGTTTCATTCAGTTTAGTTTATCTTTTTATCTTCAAAGAAATTTTAATCGCTTTAGCTAATTTGAATTTGAATTGGACAAAAGCGGTACTAAGTACCGGTATATAAAAAATGAGGGACGTTTTAAAACCCGTCGATTAGACCCGCTGTGGAAAATAACAGAAAAACAGCGGTTTAAGACTTGATCGTCAAGCGCAAATTGTTCTCCATAGCAAAAGCTACTAATTTATTAACACTCACGTTTATTTTCTTCTTTTACCTACGTGAAGACGTATATTCGCCGGGCCTCAATATTGATCTCGCCATCGTGATTGTCGAGAATAAAATGCAATGGCGGACTGTGGTTTCAACTTTTGTGATTTTCGTCTACGTTCCGGCAGACGCAGTGCTCACCCATCCGCGACGTCACGAATTCCGACTCTTAATAATAAAATTACGTTCCGCAATTTCCGATAATGCGTTTGAGCTGAGGCTGAGTAGACTATTTTTTTTTTTGCCAAAACTGTACTTCAAATCATCTGTGAAAGTCAACGTCACCGGCTTCAGTTTCTAGCAAATATCGGGAATTATCTTTTGCA
Source organism: Macaria liturata (assembly GCA_964023185.1). Classification (NCBI taxonomy): domain Eukaryota; kingdom Metazoa; phylum Arthropoda; class Insecta; order Lepidoptera; family Geometridae; genus Macaria; species Macaria liturata. The sequence continues at coordinate 284,274 of OZ026818.1, read as the reverse complement.
GACGAGTTTTGTTTACTTATTTGGAAATTTTAGAAAAATACAAATTACGTGCAGTGTAGTGAATAAAGATGAACACAAGTGTATTAACAAATGTGTCCTATAAACAATACAGTTGAAAGAAACTTATGTTTTACAACTGGTGTTCTTGTGATGTGGAAAAAGAATTGTGTTATTGCATCACCTTCCCAACTCAACTTTCTTCGCCAGAAACCAAGGTAATATCCTTTTTAATCAGAATAAACATAAACCTAGGTGATAAGTAACGTACTACGCTACAACATTAATAAATTTTATTAGAATTATTATTACGAATGATTTCATAAAGCAATATATTTTATCTACACTAATGTTGTAACATTCTACTTATGTTTCCAATACTTGACTTATGATTTCTACTGTTATAGCACAGACAACAAAACACTCAATTTAAGCAATTTCACATGATGGTATAATATCCACATCGATATCGTAAAACCTCATTATAACATCAATAAAACGCGACCAACCTGATTGGCCCCCGCAGCTACGCTCTCATTGGTTATATTTGAATGGCGGCAAAATCACTGTGACAATACACGTACGCGTGAATTTAATGTTTCGCAATGTGTTTTGTTTTTAAAATACAAATTAAAAGTTAAAAATGGATAGCGACGATGATATTTGTACGCCTCCGGATATTCTAGAATTGGCAACAAAAGTAACTCACAATCTTTTGCCAGAAAAATCTAGAAAATTATATGAAAAATAAACTATTGTCAGCTTTTACTCTTGTTGTTTGATTAATTGCATTAGTGAAGATAAAGTAGTGTATGCAACTGCTTATAACACGGGTATTAAAACTCTCGTTACCATTATGAATCTCGCTGCGCTCGTTTCATAAACTCACACTCGTGTTTTAATACCCTTCATTATATGACAGTTGCATAAACTACTATTATGACAAAATTGTCCATTCAATAAAAAAAATAATAATAAAAAAAACAAATTCTTGATGTTTTCATCATTTAAGTACATAGGTACACACTATTACATTTTGCAAAGAAATGGTTTTCATTCCCGATGAGTTCGCCAATAATTTGTGATTAATTAGGACTAAAATACCTACAAGTACTAAAGAATACATTTCTGTCTGGTATTTTAGAACATAACGGCGTCAAGTTGCAAACTTTAGTTACATTCTTCTAAAGGTATTTAAATCCCAAGTCCTTTCCTAACAACGTAATAATTGGTGCAGTGTCCCTACTCCCCGCTCTGGGCGAGGCCTGTGCCCAGTGCGGCGTGCAGTTTGCCGAGACAGGCGTAATTACACTCCTCTCGAGACTAAATACCGCCCACTTTATATACTACTGGTGGGCAACAGGAACCTACTTTGTTTTGTCTTGAGATTTTAGATTTTTTTAGTTGCTGCTGATTTAAAATGGAGATAATGTACTCAAAAGATTTTTGGTTCGTAATTACGCATTGTCTAGTATTAAAAGTAAAGATAAATTGAACATCACGTACTTTTTTACACTAATTAGATAGTTGTAGTACTAGTATATACAAAAGCAATAAAGAATTGCTTGGTATTGTTTGTTGTTGGTCCGCTCTGCTAAAGAAGACCCCTAAGAATGGAATTGTCAGTAATATACGTATAGGAGCCATTTCTAACAATATAATTGTAAGTCATATAATGGGTCAAAACATGGCTTACAACTACTCATAGAAAGTTTAAAATCAATTAGTTACTTTATGATTGCCATTAAAAACCAACAAGTAAATTGCCAACATATCAACCTTGTATTCAAAGCATTAATTAAATTTCCCACGTAAGTATCGCGGCTCCATTTCTTCTTATTTCCCGCTAACGCTGGTGTAAAGATATTAAAATCGCCGCGCTCTGGCTGCTACTTGCTACTTGCTAGTAATTAATTTGTTGCACTTTGCTTTCACATTCGCCTGAATCTCACATTAGGGTCGCACTGCACCAGTATCGTTTTATTCGTTGCTCAATCATCGGTCATTAAAAGATCGTTATCTTGACAACAAAGGTCTGATTAAATGAGTTTTTTTTTCAAAATACTTTAGTTTGATAGCTCATACCGGGAGCCCAACTTAAAACCAGTAGAAACAATTGTTTTGTTTCTACAATTATAAATGGGAGTTGTAGTATTAGAAATGACGTTAATTGCAGTTATATTTTGCAGTGCTTTGATCGTAATTCTTCATAAATTCATTTAATTTATTATCGCCATTATTTTCTTGTATATAATTTTGTGTCGTTGCTTTTCTAAGTAAAGGAAGGTCATATTCTCTCACAAACACGTGTACATTACATGAAACGTCAAACATACTTGTTTTGTGTAGCGTAGTGCAGTTTACCCTGCGAGCGAGGGACGGCGGACGGCGCTTACACAAATAAAATGTTTTATATTCGCTCTGCAAAGTTTTTAATACTCTTTATGGCAAGCGTTGCCTTAGTTGTGATATCGTTGTTAGTTTTTGTTCGCACTCGAGGATATTGCTTATAATTAATCATAATACTTTCTCGTTTGTTTTTGTTCGTATAAAATTGTGGAGGATCGCTGAAATGTTGTTTCTATTTTGCTCTTATTTGCGGGCTACTTTTGCACGAGATATTTGTAATACTATAACGCTTAAGTAATTGATTTTTGTTAAAATAAATTGGAAAAAATACATTGTACCAAATGGGTGCAGAAAAGAAAATCTTTTTAGCTATCTCACATTGATTTAACTAATTTGTTGAAGTTTACTTACGTGTCGCCGCTTTTCGATTTCTTTTATGCTTCATTTGATATTATATTTAAAAGAGAATAGAAAGTTAAGAAACTGATTGAAATATCAAACTGATAACAAAGTAAGTGCTCAAAACTTGAAGGCATCTTAAAAGAGGAATTATTTCTAAACATAGCTCTTATAACGAAGTAAATAACAAATTAATAGATTTATTATAAAACGTGATTTAAATATAAGTCTAGACCAAGTCCGTTTTAGTTGTTCGTAAATTGTCTGTCTACTGTCGTAATTATCAAATTGTCAAAATTTACCAATGTTAAATCATAGTTCCAATTTAAAGTCGACATTTTGATTGCTTGTATGTGATGTCTGAACAACAAGAACCCACTTCTTCTAATGTTTTAATAGATATTTTCAAAAAAATGATATTTGTAACCTATCCCATGTAAAAAAAGTAAATAAATTTTCAATATTTTTGTAAAGAATATATCATTAAGTAGTGTGTGTTATTAATTAAATAAAGTTAATTACATATATGTTACATGTTTATCCATCGCAGCGCATCCTATATCTCGCTGGACAAAACAATCCTAAAGTGCTTACTTGACAAGTTTAAGTTGAATGGTTAAACAATGAAATATACCTTAAAGTACGTAAATGTGAGGCATAATACGTACTGATAATGAATAATGCATCGCTAAACAGAACACCTCGCAGAGAAGTCTCGCGGAGAAGTTTTTCCAAGTTGCCAACTCCGAGGGGCTCTTTTAAAATGTAAATGTGTAGTAGGTAGGTAGTACACAAGAAACGTTTCAGGAGGCGCCACCGTCGCAGCTCGCACGCATCCACGGAATATTCATGTAGCTGCGGACTAGCACGGAGGCGAGGGTGACGAGTGCTTGGAGTTTTACATTTGCCGCGACAGTTTGATTTTAGATGACGTATTTTCCTTTCCTTCTTTGAAAAGTACGTATCGAAAGAACTGTTGGCTACGTCTAACTGCTAACAAGTGGCTGAGAGACCTAAATATTAACTTAGAATAATTAGTAGTTGGTATTAGTAGAAAGGTTCTTTATACTGCCTTAGGATTAAATAAATAAACTGCTGAAAACTTTAAGAGTTACTTATGAAAGAAATAAGCTTCTAATCCTAAAACTTAAATCTGTTTTATTCATTGTACCTACTTATCACAGCAAGATAGTGGTGATATCTCAATGCTCAGCAACTATGGCTCCAAAATCCATTGTTTCCTATTGTCAATAGAGCCTAATCTGCCTTGGCCGGTGGATGTAGGCGAGTTTTGCTAAACAAATTACTCGTAAAGCTTTCGCGAGTCGATCGGATAGTTGAACGGCCGAGTTGGGCAAGTCTCGGATAAAGCTGGACTAGTTTGAGCTTTCAGGGGATAGTGGAAACCAGTAGTGAAGCTTTTGTGTAGTTGAAATCAGGTAATAAAGTGTTGTTGTGGTGTGTATTCAGTATATGAGTGTGGGACGCTTAGAATTTATTTATCAAACCAGTAAATATAGTACTTCATAGAGGGTTCATAGTACTTACTAAGCATTTCAGTAAAAAATAATAATAAATGTGTCCCACGCTTTTAATGTTAATATTTTATTTTTTGCGTAAATTTAAATAAACATTTGATAAAATGTTGTTTGATTAGTTTTTTTTATTATTTTATTTTTGTAAACCGAGTCTAATAATAATAAGAACGTTTCAAAAAATGCTCAATGCCCACTACAGAGCTTTTTGCTCCAGCATCGATGGAAGGTGAACATGAGACACTGTGCTATGATCCACCGCTCCAAGTTGTGTAAGATCCGTTCAAGTTTGCGGCGCGCCCCCTCTGTTGATTCTGTCCCCGCGCAACTTTAATTGCCCGAGAGGGGGCAAGGCGAGGGGGGGGGGGGCTCAATTGATACAATTTGATACCATTTGGGTGCAAGTTGGGTCCGGTTACACAGGGTATGCAAGTTAGCAAGTCCAGTTACAAGGTGGGACTCACTTAGAGAGGGTGCGGTCTCAGATACTTGAGAGGTTTCAGATTCAATGTGCAGCTTTTAGATTAGAACTTGAACTTTAATATTGTGGTCATTCACTGAGGACAATATTAGACTCAATACAATATAATGTAACAAATTATGAAAGCGTTTGGTTTTATTATTTTGATTGATTGATTCACGTGAGTACCTAAATAATCTAATGTAAAACTCTAAGTACCTTCCTATAAAAAAACCTTTCACGCTCATTTTCAAAATGCAAAATTCAACATTCATTTATTTAGAAAATTTGAGGAACAAGAATAAAAAAGTTAAAGCATCATAACGCAATGCATGAACATTGTGAATTCTAGTTCAAAAACAGCAACAATAGTTAAAAGGCTCCCTATTAAGAAAGCCAGTTACCTTTTTTTTTTTTTTTTTTTTGCCCAGGAAAACCTATTACAGGTACCACCCTAAAACCCCGCGGAGGGCGGATGGTTATGTGGGAGTCTCCGCCCCACTCCATAAGGGCGGCATACCCACTAAAAACCTGGGGTGTTCCACCTCCGCATCGTTGGTCCAGGGCCACGAGAGCGCGATGCAAACATCCGCAGCCCTGGTGATGCTGGCCCGGCATCGGGCCCCGCCTCGGGGAGCTTCAGCTCAACCCTCAATGGACGACGTGTCAGAACACGGGACACGTCGTGCATCCTGTGGGGACTCATTTTAGGGCAACAAGTTCCCCGACCTGCCACCCAGAGCCCCCAGGAGTCAGGCAGTCGCACGCCAAAGCGGCCGCCCTCCTCCAATGCGCCCTCTGCGCACGGAGTTCGGTTCCCGTGTCGCCGCTACTCGGCCGGTACACCGAACTCCTCTCGCCTCTCGGCGACCACCTCGGGTGCTCTGAACGAGCACCCAGCTCCACCTGCACCGCGAGGTGCGGCGAGCTCCACGCCCCGGGCCCTACACCAGCCCTCTCCAAGGAGAGGTATAGGCGAGGGCCCCCACTCGATCAGACATTTGGACACAGGCTAGCAAGATCCACCGGACTGTGGAAGTTACTAACCTGTGGACGGGGTGCACCAGGCCTCCCCAACTAACCCCAAATCCCCATATGGAGAGATGAAATTAGTTGGGCTTACCCAACGTGAAGGTAGTCCGATCCACGCACCCCCATAAAGCCAGTTACCTATAACAACCTGCAGAAAGAACTTCCGTGTCACAATAGCAGAGCAGAGCTGCGAATCAGGAACGGTTAATTCAAGGCGCGCGGCGTTTAATATTTCGCCGGAGAGGCATTAATTAGAGCCTGCGAGTAAATATTTGAGAAGCGAGTCCCTTTGCAGCGCTACTACGCCGCGCCCGCCATTGCTGTTATACAGGGGAAGTAGCTACTAGTTCGCATGTTTACAATATTATAAGTAGGCTATATTTACAGACTAAATTAAAGGTCTTTACGGAAAATACATAAGTATATATTGATTTCATCGAATTTGTTGTAAAACGATTATAATGATGGTTTGCCAAAATATCTATTTGATTGATTTTCAGCGTCGCGGAGGCGTCCATAATATCTAGACATTTTCAAACGGGAGTAGAATAAAATATTAAAAAAACATGATAGCATTTTGCGGTTTGTGTAATCTGTAAATAATTCTATACATAGCAGAACTTGACAAAATAGTAAAGTATTTGTATTACTACAGGATAATGTTCAGTCCGCTGTACATTGTACAGGTCAATGCACTTGCCTTCTCCAGCTTCCAGGAAACTAACACAAGAGCGTATGTGATTTTGTCACAGAAATTATTAAATCAAGAACCTACTCTATGTTACTGTCCAGGAATTCATGGTAATTTTCCGAGAAAAAACGTATCTATGTTCATGATTTCTGAATTAATTAAGATGAGAGTAAGTTTGTTGTTTGCTCAAGTTTATATGTATCTTAGCACAATTTATACAACTTGTGTTATATGAACTTTGCAAAAGTTTATAAAGTGGTGGTTCATTTGTTAATGAAATAAATATAAAACAATATCTGTTAATATGCGATAATTGTGGTTAAATATTACGTTGATTCTTATGTTAAAATACTGATAACGACCAATAATAAAACTATAGTGTTAATATTAGAACAAGCTAAATATATCAAGTTAAATAAAAACAACAACATATTCCATATTTAGGCACTCGCTCCACAATTAGACACCATTGACAAATCATAACAACATTGTATATGTGTTACGTAACTCTCTACTGCTCTATTGCTAAGTACATTCGCACTCAAATTACTCTTGTTTGATGAATAAAATATACTCTATTGTCTGGTGCTGGATATTTTTGGTTAGCTGTGTTTTGATTTATACGGAATTATGTATAATGAAATGAAATTTTACTTTTACTTATTAAAATGCCTGAAACATGAAGGTACATAACCGTCACAACGTTTTTTAACTCGACGGTGCCTTTTTTAGAATGAAAACTATGAACTTAAAAAACTATCTAACTACATCCAATTGAAAATTATAATTAGAAACTGTCAAAACTAATATTGAATAAAACAGTATCCCAATTAACTCAAGTAAACTAGTTGAATTATAATATTCTGATTATAATAATAGAATAGGCTGCTAATAAAACAATATCAATTGACGGCACTTGGCCTGTAATGTTGTATCCAATAGCATGTTGTTTGAGCAGGTTAGTGCGCCAGGCCGAGTACAGACGCAATATCTGCTAACTCGCTCAACACAAGCACAATAAAAATAAGCTTTCTCTCAAACTTGGATTTTCACATAGTTGCTACAGATAAATGAAAAATGTTTGTGAAGACGAACAAAGTTTTTTCGAGATCATATTACAAGTTCTCAGAACAGAGGAGCTTATTAAATAATTTGCTAAAGAAAATGTGTAAGATTTGGGAATGTCATTTGAACAATTCTATTATTTTTAATAAAATTGTTAATCTATAGTTTTTTGATCGTATGAATTGGGTATTATTTGATTTTTCTGATATTTTTATAATTTAAAACTGATTGAAAACTCTCAAAACTAGAGCTTTTGCAATTTATTTTAAAAAAACTCATCTTACATCTTGATAAATATTGCTATGAAATAAATATATGAAATGATTAGAACATGTACTCGTATATGAACCCCTGCATTCAATTAGCACTAGCCGAGGCAAAGACAATAAATTCATTATGCTCGCTTCGAGAAGTTTCTAATCCAATCGGATGGAGCGCCCCCAGCCGGCCGTGGTCAGCAAATTGGGCCTTTTCACGGCGGGACCCACAAATTGGAGCATTTGGACTTACCTGAGCTTAGAGACGCTCTCAGGAACTCTGTTTTGTCTTCGCAATCGAGTTACTGTTTGATGGCGCTGATCAAGTTACATTGTTGCCTCCACGAGACCGCTCGGGTCATTCCGACTTGGGAATTACAAGTCGCTAATTTGTATATAGATGTTAACTTGTTTAGTGTTTTGTTTTTGTAGCTAGTCGTATTTCAGTTATAAGGCAGTTTACCACAACTCAAAGGGCCTATCATTATGTCGATAAATCTGGCAATAAATCCAACGTTAATTGTTTCCCTAACAACAAAACAATTAACTCCAAGGTTCATTAATATCAGCAGATCCGCTAACCACTCGTTTAATTTGTATTCCGGGGTGAGTACCTACCTTACCTCCGTCAAACCTCGCAGTACTTCCTCTCCTTAAAGAGACGTTGTTATTCCCCGACCGTACTGTTCGCTAAATTAACCCTCAAACGCAAACTTTGCCCACACATAATCTGTGCGATACTATTTCAAAATGATTAATCAACAACTATGTTGTTTACCTTTTGATTTCCGGATGCTGCCCGCACCAGAACTATTCATTTCAAGGGATATATCTACAGAATGTTGATACATTACTGTTTTTGATGAAGCTACGGAATGTCGTAGCAATTTGAGGCAACGATGGTTGATGAAACTGTGTGCGTGCGATGGTGCAAGCGTGGAAGGTAGCGCAAACATTCCCCGCTATTGTTATCAAGCAGAGATCAAACCGCCTTTTTGTGTTAGCGCCCGCACGTCATTCTGTTTGTGCTTATATTCGTAGTATGCAGCGCAAATTAAAATCTCATTCAGGAAAATAAACTCGTGAAAGCGTATGAATTGGCTAGCGATCTTTACTAAGGTTGCCGGGAAGAGATCGCTCTACGCGATAAGGCCGCCCAATGTACCTAGGTTAAGTAATTTTACTGTAAATTGTTTTGTATTTTGTTTTCTGGTGTACAATAATGCTATATTGATTGTATGATTGAATTGGAAATATGTAGTCAACTTTTTCCAGTAAACCTTATAGAGATGCATAATTATTGATTTACATTTTAAGACATGCATTTTATCGTGATCATTTACTTTATTCTTTATTCCTTATGAAATACTTTAAGTTTTAATCTTAATTTACACACTTACATCTTGTCACAGCCAGTTATGATCAGCGCTGGCTGCTTCCACACAACCAGCATCATGTTGAGTTGGGACTGTGTTGTGGCAGGTTTTATACGTTTATTTGTGTATTTGTTATTGTTGCTGTATTTGTGTGTAAAATCTGTCACAGGAAATGTTTTCTTGCTCCCTAAGTTGCAGTTCACCCCGGCGGCCGGCCCCGGACGGCAGCGGGCGGCGGGCGGCGGGTCAGCCGCGTGCCGCCATTAGCTCCTGCGACGTGAGCCGACTTCATAATATTCATAATTCATAACGGTAACTAATTCTCGCGACCTCTTCACACAGGAACAAGCCCCTAGTGGCTGCTTAGCAAAGAAACTGCAAACAAGATAAATTATTGCGTAACTATTTTAGGAAATCTTAACCAAAATACCTATTAGCAGTTCTATAATAATTCATAATTCATTTATTCCTTTGCGAACATAGGAATATACAAAGATCTTAAATACATATAAACAAAATTTAAAAAGTGCACCACATTCCGCCTACAAGACATGCAAAGATTTGTTAAAGATTTGTTACATCTTATTAATTAAACTTAAACTTCAAAATTCAGTCATAAATTCTCTGCAGTTTGGATTTGTATAATTAAAAAACGTCAAATCGACCTTTTAAAAAATTATAATAATTAAGTATTTATACTTCTTAGTTGACTGTTTAAAATTTCAAATGTCCGCCAAAGTATGGCTGAGTCGGCGCAGTGCTGGTTTCACTGGCTAAGCTGATATTCATAGAATACAAAATTTAATAACGCTTAACGTTAATCCCGTTATCTGGGCCCGGCTTATATTTAGCGTTAATTTTAAGAATAACCCTTGAGGGCGATATTAAAATGACAAATGTCGGCGCTTTGCCCCTTATTTAGCTACAATAATATTTTTGTTGGTTTTGTGTCGCTTTGAAAGTTTTATTTTTGTTGGAGCTCAATTTCGCGGTTTAATCCTCTTGGTAAACTTATTTAATTCATCAAACTCTCTTCATCTAGCTGAACTAGCCCCGAACACATAATTTTAAACGAATTCAATTTTGCTAGTCATTAGTTTAAGTACAGCATACTACATTACACTGGAGTACTTTTTAAATTTCTGTATTCTCATTTTACTTGAAGAAAATTTTGAGTTTTAAATAAACTTCGACCAATTTAGCTGAAATTAGCAACCATACCTAAAATGATTTAGCCTTCAAAGTGTCGGTGACAAATTACGAGGCGGTTCTAAACTTGCCGCCCCATTAGTACCCGTCAAAATTCAACTGTTCCTTTCAAATTCCGAACAAGCAACAAAATTAAATTCAAAATTAGAATGCTTGATCAGTTCCCGGCAGACATTAAGCAGAAGGGGGTATATCACTGCATCAGTCGGCACTCGCCGCGCAGCGCGTGATACGATCGCGGTCCTAAATCAAAGGTATAAGGTGTAGATTAGCACATACTCGCGCCTGCACCGTTAATAATGAGTTAGATCGGAGATTACGTGTTGAAAGGAGGTTCACACGGACGTTTAACTTCTAAACTATTTACCTTTGTAGGTGAGTGGATCATTTTGTTCCTTGAGTATTTTCTATATAGTTTAGGAAGGTGGAGTGGTACATGTACTGCAAAAATTAGATTTAAAATATTTTTTTGCAATAGATTTTTTTATTTAGTTATTTAAACTTTTGAAGTTTGTTTTTTACGTAAGTAGACAACGTCTTTACTTGTATCTATTTTTTAATGAATTTGACAGCCTACGTTTGGAGATTACGTAGCAGCAATACGGCCTAGTACTTAAGTCTTATCAGAGCCCAGAATTTAAACTATCATAGGTATGTCCTTACTCATTCCACCAAATAAGTAACGCATTGTTATTTGATCTTTGTTTATGTTATTTAAACAAATAATACAGTAAAAGAAGCCTCAAGCAGCCCTTACAAGCCTCCACAGCTCACTCGGGCGGAGTCGCGCGATGGCGCGATACTGTGCAACTTATCGCCGATACTCACGCGATCTGAGCAGGGATTGATACCGCGCCAACGCTAGGGTTAACAGTTATGACCCAACGGCTGTTATGGATTGGCTACATGGGCAATCCATAATGGCCGTTGGCCATGTGTACATATTCCCAAAAATATTGTTTCATTACCATATTAATAATGTAGGTACGTCTCTCTTCATCGCACTCTAATTCATCAGTATAATAATTCAGCATCAAACACTCAGTGCATAGTTTAATATAAAATTCAGTACGTCCTAAAGCATATTCATCATAGTAAGTTTGTCGTTAAAATATTTCCCAAACAATGTCCAAGTCAGTGCAAGCTCCACCGGCCGCGTTAGTGTTGTTCTCGGCTAACTCCCAGCGAGTGTGCGTCCAAACATTATATGCAAAACACAACGACCGGCGAGACGTCAAGCACTAAAGTGACTTCATAAAAAGCGCCACTTCCATCTAAAACACTTTATAGCGGAGCACTTGTTTTACAACCGCCGTTTATTTTTTGTTACGTATAAATAAGAAACCACTTTCGCGCTTATCAGCTTTTTATTCTGAAAGGGATTTGAGAGATATTTGTTGGGAGCAAATAGTGGGACTGCTCAATTTTGGCGGTCAGGGGTCGAAGGTTTAGTATGGAGGCTGGGTATATAAGCGGGCCGATCGCCGCCTGCCGCGCTTCATGCGAGTGCGGAGTGTGGGCGCTGGCGCCGCCCGTGGAACGCCGCGCCGCCTCACGCCGCGCCGCCCGACTCACGCCGCTCGACGCCTCCAATTCCCAACGATTGCAAATTGATTATGCCGTCCCGTATGTACATGACTTTATGGAGATTCGCGGCGAACTTGTCGCCTGCGAGTTGCACACATTTCATGGAAATATGCAGGGACATTTTACACGCATATTTTCAAGTTTGCTTGCTGAAAACGGAAACGATGTTTTGCGTAATCTTGAAATGACAGCATGTTTATACATTTGAATACAAAATTTTCACATTTATTTGATGCGAGCCGTTGTTATTTAAATACAATATTTAGATGTCAGATTGTGTTCTAGTTATGAAAGGATTACGTTATTCTTGATATTAGTAAACCGCAGAGCAAGAAATCACGTACATAGTCCCTTGGAATCCCCTAAAAGCTACCCGGGAGCCCGCGGCCGCCGACACTACAGGAGTCATACACGAGACACCACCAGGAACTAGCTCGAGAAGGAAAACAGAAGATCACACGTGATGTAAAAAAACGTGAAGTTAAAAATATCTAAGAAAATTGTTACTGTAAATGTTTGAGCAGTTGATCTTACGTGTATTATTCGATAAAGTATTCTAAATATTGATTATAGAGATACTATGATCATGCACTAACCACATTACCACCCTACTACAGTTTGACAAATCCAAAAAAAAAAATACTATTGCAATTGATCAAAATAGTAATCGAATAAAATAATAAGAAATGTTATGGCAAACTATTGCCCGTGTGCTAAGGTGTCCTGCTTACATGGCTACAGCCGGCCTGCTGAGGGGTGATTATTGGCTTATATTAAGGTTTGTTAGTTTAGTAGTACCTAGTGCGCGGCATCAGGCTAAAAGCATTGCCTTGTTATCAGCCGCGTTACCTAATTAGTCCCCTAATTTGTCTCCCAGACCACGTGTTGTGAAACGGAATTTTCCCTAGTTCTATATCAAGAAAATGGAGGGAATTGTATACTGTCGAGCCTCGAATAACTCTGAATCCGATTAATTGCTTTGGGAAAAGTTTATTAGGAAAAATAGTAATCGCGTGTGAAAGCGACTGAATTTCTAGAGCAGGACTTTACATACATATCTATTGGGTAAAGCCTACTATTCTGTAAAATTGTTCCTGGAAGACAAAGATAGGGACAACATACAATGACAATTTTGGTTGACATTCTTTAAAATTTTAATTATAATTATCTTGACATCTCCATTGTAAGTTTTAGATATAAGATTAAATTACTTTTTAACTTAATACACAACACAATGTCTGTAAGCCCTTACGGGCAGCGGCTAGAGAACCTTATTGTCTTATAACTAACCTAGTTCCTAGATTATGCTATAAGAGTGTTACCACCTGTAATAACCTAGTTGCCTGACAATAAACTATTTCATTTCAGGAATGTACCGGCCGCTGAAGCAGGGGTTCGCCGCACCGAGGAAAATAAAAACATTTTTAAAACTAAATTTTCTCGAACTATTAAGGTTGTTTAGTGAGCTCGGGCGCTTTTTAAACCGAACTCCGTGGGCGCCTGCGAGAAACGACTCAAATAATTACATTTCTTTAATTATTCCATTTTCTATTTTCATAGCAATAAATTTTGCAAAATATACCATTTTTGTGGAACAAATGCCTATTATAAGAAAACGAGCTTTCCGTTCTGGACGAACGAGTCGTTTAGTGGGAAATATGTGTTGCGTCGGCGGGGGGAGGCGCGGGGGTGGGGAGCGGGGAGTCACTGGATTTATACACTACTAGTGCTACTAGCTGGATTCCATCCAGGAGCGAGCCAGTTGCTTGTTTTCCTTACATTTCATTTGTTTTTGTGTCTTAGAAAACGATAAATTTTGAGAATTTAGAGAAGCTCTATACACAATACACTCCGCTATTAGACTTAAAGATTTAGACATCAAACAGCTATAATAAGAATCTGTTGCATCATTGCGACGTACCTTTCTATATTAGAAAAGTATCATTCCATATCAAAATTAATTGAATGATTATATTGAAAAGCAAGATTAATGCAAATTAGTTAACCTACAAAAAACAAGCAATGAGACCATAAGCATAAGTGGTTGAGAATAATGATCATGAAATAATTCATGTGATCAAGCCTTAATGTGCTACATTGTACTTTCGATAGGAATTTCTATTTTCGGCATCACTGTCCTAGGCAGTCGTGGCCGAGTGGTTAAGGCGTCTGACTCGAAATCAGATTCCCTCTGGGAGCGTAGGTTCGAATCCTACCGGCTGCGTATCTTTTTGACTATTATACTTACTTTTTATTTTATAAAAAAATTTCGCAGTCGGTAGGATTCGAACCTACGCTCCCAGAGGGAATCTGATTTCTAGTCAGACGCCTTAACCGCTCGGCCACGACTGCTACATATTCTCTCAGTGAAATTATCATAACGCGTTGTACCTACGGCTTGAACGCTAACATAATAATGTAAGACCAGTTTATGAGGTCTTTATCAGATATACTTACGATATACGTACATATTTTGTTGAAAATTAGCACATAATAATCCAAGTTATATTTTATCTTTAGATTAAAATGGTTTAAGACCGAAGCCAATTTTTTTTATGCTCGAAAATATTGTAGTTTTGTACCTTTATTTTGAACAGAATCCTGACAGTTAAAGTTACCTGTAATCGGTTAAATAAAATTATTAACAATATTTTTCTCAAATAACCTTGTATGTATATAAAACGATGGAAATACAATCATTACTCTAATTAAAGCGAAGCATAAGTCCTTCGAACTTATAGAAACAAACCTCCAAATTAAACCAGAAGGTACAATGTAATGATAACACAATTTTAAAGTCAAACATTTACGCGTACTTTGGGGCACAATTGTTTAGTGTTTGCGTTGATTTGGCCAACGTTTGGCCACAGGAAGGCCAACTTCCCCTCTGTGCGCTCAAATGAATGTTATCAATTAAAACTTGTCTTTGTTTGACAAACGCAGAGTGTGCAGTTGGAAATGAATAATGTTATTATTTGATTGTGAATAGTAGTTTAGTAAAGTTGATGTAATGTTTGGTTATATGCTCTGTTACGGTTTACTGACAACTAATTGCAGTAATTTTTCTTATTAGTTATGCCAAAAATGCAGATTAGAATATTTTAGTCAACGTTTTATTTCCTTATTAATGAAAAAAATATTTAAATGGCATCACTAACTATTCGTATTCGCATTCGTAGGTATCGGCACTGAATAAATCATATTACTAGGGTATAGGTACTGAGCCCGAAACTACGATTAGAATCTATTTATCAGAGAGCTGTCGACCGAACGGAAACTTTGGAGCTGAGTTGGAAACTGCAAACTTGGCTCAAAGGGCAGTGTGGAAAAAACTTGCGCTCGTCGGGACCTCGGCTCGGGGTCGCGGCGCCCTTTCAACTGTTTACGAAGTTATTCTAACTGACCTCACACGGCCGTGAGGTGTAAGTAGCACCTACACTGTTTGACACTCTCTTTGAGTCGTATTTCCTCATGACTGAGGGTCGTGACTACCTCACAGAACTCCTTAGGGAAGTTCTCTTGGCAAATTCTGGTGGGCGCACAGGTCCTTCCACGGAAGACACATGTCCTTGGATGTTGTGGTCCCCAAACATGTTGGTTTCCTCACGATGTTTTCCTTCACCGTCAAGCGAGTGTAAATCTACACATAACTTGAAAAACAAGTCATTGGTGTAGGGCCGGATTCGAACCACGGTGCGTCAGGATGAAAAGCAGACGCTTGAACCGTCGAGCCACACTCGTTGTTGTTTGACACAAAATGCCACAACTATGATCACATTACTAATGATGATAAAGGTTTTTGATAAGAAGTTACAATCCTCATAGTCCTCTATGGCTAGAATATGTATGGTATATCTTTGTTTATTATGATATACCCATTAAAAATATGAATTTCGACATTGGTAAAACCTATAAAACTGACCATCGGCTTTACTGAAATTTTTGTAATGGCTGGTAACCGCCATATAGAGATAAAATATTACATTAAATTCAAGTTTTGCCAATGCCATTGTAACTAATATATAGCTGCCAAATGCATTCATTTAAAGGCGAAACAATAAAATTGTGGTGGAAAATCTTTACTGTTTTGGTCCCCAAATGACCACGTTTGTGTCCCTTCCCTGGCCGCGGTGCTATAACAGTGACGTTGTTTCGTGCCGGGTCTGGGACCGGAAGTGCGGTGGCAGTGCTTCCGGTTCCCTCTCGATGGAGCGGATATCGTCACACGTTGTTTTTCCGCTTGCGCCCGCTTTTTCTTTTACGTATTTCCTGGCCTTGGCTTTGTGTGGATTCAACGTGCATGAATGTGGCCCGGTTAAACTTGCCAGGACATTGTTTCTGTTAGCTAACAAATGTTTGTGTTTATCTTCATAAAATTGATATATTTTGTGAGGGATGGTTATTCATAGTTTTAAGAAATAAGTTTTATTAATTAGTATAACGTACTGAATCTACGTGTATTTATATTTTGTAAACTTTTTATATTTTGTAAGCTTTGTGACCTTTCTTCCATCTGTTGAAATGGGACATCATTAGTTTACAAAATCCAATATTTAATAGTAACAAACAGTTTAAAAAGGTTTACGTGAAGTAAGGTAAAGTAATTTTTATTGTATAACAATAACAATGTATATATGTATATAACCGTGTAAAACCGTGTTGCAGAAGGCAGTGTCTTCCAGTGGAACATACAAAAACTTTACAGTCTTATTCTAAATATAAAATACGTGATCTTATCTTCATCACAATTTTAATAACAACGTAGGCCACATGATAAACAGACAAATCGTTCAAATTTTTCAGAGTTGAAACGTAAAGTGTGCCAGTTGTAGCTATTTGTTGGCTACAAAGTAACAAGTGTCATTAGGCCTCCCCACTAATTGCTAATGTTGCAAACTCACAGATTTATCGCGGGACAGGCTGGCGCGTAGCACGGACACTACTGGTGAATCATGCCACTCAGATTATTTTTTGGCTATTCACAATGGCTTTGCATTTATCGCGAAATATTGCAATAATTTTCTTTTTCTTATTGCTTTCTAGCTGCAAGCCGCAACATTTAGCTATTGTGTGGTGGATGGGTTAAGAAACTAAACTTCAATCATAAAATTACACCCTTTGGAGTAGAAGGTTTGTGACAAACTTTATTCCAGAATAATTAATTAGAACCTTAACTTCATTTAGGACTAATTTGGTTGCGGGATGAATGGATATTACTAGCGAATTCACTTCACTTTTCTAAGAACCGCTACCACTAGATACCAGATTGTTTTAAGCTTCAGCAGTGGATTCTAATAAACTGATTAAGTTATTTTAATTTTTTTAAAGAACGCTTTTGATTTAATGAGTTGCGATTGATGGATCAAAATCAGACATTAAATTGCAGTAATACACAAGATTATTAAATTAAAACAACATCACGTCTAACTAAATTCAGACATGCTAAGCATTTGATTGTCTTTGTAAACATTACGCCTGTTGGCTCAGTAGTTTGGCTTTTGCCTTTCATTCAATTTATACTTGAACTTAATTTACACTTTAACTTGTCATTTGATTAGTAGCAAAAGTTGTTACTAAATTTAGAAATGGTTCCAACAATTTAATGAAAATTAAGACAAGAGAACTAAATGCGTGAAAGCACTCTTCTTAGAAAATAGCTTTACACTCAAAAAAATATCTCCTCTACGAATAATTTGCCAATGTAATATGCGTACAGCTTCTAGAATACAATGCATCGCTAACACAACAATACCTATATTTAATCAGGTGCTGCGCTAGCCTCATGAACTATCAATAAACAACGAACAAACCTTTATCAATCTCTTTCTATGAGCACAATGATAAACAACCTCAAATACCTGGAGCTCGTTCCATTCAAGTGTCGTATCCGGGTGTACCGGGCCGGCCGGGTATGGCCGGGTGTCGCCGGGTGTGACCGGGTCGCTCCGGGCCGGCGCCGGGTCCCTCGGTCCCGTGCGACCGGGCGGGAGGTGGCCGGTGACCGGTAACCGGATAATTGAGTAATCCGGTTGCAGGGCACAAAGGGCGCCGTCGATGGAGGTATTGACGACCGGACCAGGTAAACTAAACTAATACACAGTAGCGACCGAGTTAGTACTACACCTACCTGTTACAACTCTACTAATACACAGTAGCGACCGAGTTAGTACTACACCTACCTGTTACAACTCTACTAATACACAGTAGCGACCGAGTTAGTAACTACACCTACCTGTTACAACTCTACTAATACACAGTAGCGACCGAGTTAGTAACTACACCTACCTGTTACAACTCTACTAATACACAGTAGCGACCGAGTTAGTAACTACACCTACCTGTTACAACTCTACTAATACACAGTAGCGACCGAGTTAGTAACTACACCTACCTGTTACAACTCTACTAATACACAGTAGCGACCGAGTTAGTAACTACACCTACCTGTTACAACTCTACTAATACACAGTAGCGACCGAGTTAGTACTACACCTACCTGTTACAACTCTACTAATACACAGTAGCGACCGAGTTAGTAACTACACCTACACCTACCTGTTACAACTCTACTAAACTAAACTAATACACAGTAGCGACCGAGTTAGTAACTACACCTACCTGTTACAACTCTACTAATACACAGTAGCGACCGAGTTAGTAACTACACCTACCTGTTACAACTCTACTAATACACAGTAGCGACCGAGTTAGTAACTACACCTACCTGTTACAACTCTACTAATACACAGTAGCGACCGAGTTAGTAACTACACCTACCTGTTACAACTCTACTAAACTAAACTAATAGACAGTAGCGACCGAGTTAGTAACTACACCTACACCTACCTGTTACAACTCTACTAAACTAAACTAATACACAGTAGCGACCGAGTTAGTAACTACACCTACCTGTTACAACTCTACTCTAGCTTACCTAGAATTACAGACGTCTATTTATCTCGAATCAATTATCGAGAATCTCGAAAGCATTCGGATAATTGGTATGTATACGAAATCAACCGTACCTTCTTATATCAACAGATACATAACAACCGATAGAAGTTAGTATACGAGTATAAAGTTATTAGTACACATTTTTGTTTGAAAGATACCAATTAGAAAAACAATTAAATCTGTTCCTCAAGCATTATAAGGCCTTAGTTGTCGAATCCTAGCTGCGTTCAATCAATAATTATTAAGGAAACAATTACCATTTTAGTGTGCAACATATTGCCTGTGAGCAATTTGCCCAATAACTTCCCTTGATAGTTCCCACGAGCGGTATATTTACAGCCACGTGTGTAAAACTGTGAGCTGGCGGCGGAGTACAAACACGACAATCAGTGTGGGCAAACACCTGCAGTTCATTTGTCCGCCGCCACCCGCCGCCGCTCGCTGTCCGCCGCCACCCGCCGCCGCTCGCCGCCCGCCGCCGCACGGCGCCACATAGAACCTGCGGACCAGCTGGGGGACTCTCGGCGACAAATGTGCTATCACACTGATAGAATAAGGGCGAGAGTATAAAATAATTTAGATAGAAATTAGACTCGCATTAGCACAGATTGATAATTATCTGAAATTTGGGCATGTGGAAGCGCAGCTGTCGCTAGTCTAAATAAGAACTCAAAACGTACACACATTGTTCCACACATTTCGTATGAATAAATCATGAATTCTTCGACCGATATTATAACAAGGTGCCTCTTGCATTTCTTAACAAATTCAGTAGTATCCATGTGTTTCTTTAATTTACCAAATCTACAACAAATAAACTTCAAAATTAAATTTGAAACAAAATTACTTTTACCAAAACAACATGCGCAATGAGTCATTATATATTTATATGTCACATAAATAATGTGTGTGTTTTAATGTGACAAATAAATATATAATATTGAATTTTACCAAAATAACATGCGTAATGAGTGAACATTACTGAGTCACAAATAACACTATAGTTTATGCTAGCCCCTCTGTAGCTGAGTGTACGTAATCGTTGTTCACTAATTGACCGTGTTGTTTGCTTTCGTTAAACTTTGACAGCGCACACACTGCTAGTTACTGGCCGCTGGAATATTAGCGGATGAGGATTAACGTGTTTAGATACACATTCACTGTTTAATTTCAGTTACATTGATGGTAGAAATTTGATCTAAGTTGTATAACCAATATAATCAATATAATTTAGAAGTGTTTTTAGTGGTTTGCCTCGGGCAACACTTATTTAATAAGTCTAAATATTCTTATTCAAAGTATTAAGAACAATTATGAGTGAGTATGTGTGTCATAAACATAAAGAACCCTTCATTATAGTTACACATTAATATAAAACTAATGAATTAACGAATCCAGTGGTAGAATTCAATATAAGTATACATAGCAATGCTTCAATCATGTGTGACCTATACCTATAACGCATGCCTTTCACCAGCACCAACGTACTTGTTACATTACTTTCGAAGCCTTAAGAGGTCCATTACTGCAAACCAGTATGAATGTAAAGTGAAAGGTTGCCGAAAGTATGTAGAATTGAAGAGACTGCATAGTGTACTAATGTTGTGCAGTATAAGTATGAAGCAGTCGTGGCCGAGCGGTTAAGGCGTCTGACTAGAAATCAGATTCCCTCTGGGAGCGTAGGTTCGAATCCTACCGACTGCGAACATTTTTTATTTTAAATTTATGAAATTAACACATGCCTAATTAGTGTCGCCTAGTTTGCGTATTGATACATTAAAAATGGGAGATGATTTATATTTTATAATTACACAGTGGTGAAACCTCCGAAGGCTATGACTACTAGTAACGCTTCCAAAGCAAAAAACAATCCGCCACGCCCTGAGAATATCCAGGAGATATCTCTCAAAGACATTTTTAATGTGAACAGAACTGTGAATCGTATTCACTTCCTTGTTTCGAGTAATGGAATAGCTGTCGTTGTTTTGTCTATCGCTACAATAAACCGAAAAGGAGTTGCTTCGAACCAACGCCAGATATTCGGTATGCTTTGACAAGTCACACAGCAAACGAAGCGATGGGGAATAGACTTTATTATTGTTGAGGCATCAATTTAAAATTCTGTAACATTATCATTGATACAAAGAGCTTACTTTGTTGGTGAAACAAAAATATGAGATGGCCTACTTTTGTAATATTACATAATTAATAACTTGTTTATGAAGCACGCAGCTTCGCTAATGCTGTAGCGGGATAAAAAATAGTCTATATCAGCCTCGAGGCTTTTGACCATCCTACCAAAACTTAATATGGTTCGTTGTCCCGCTGCAGCGTAATACAGGAAACAAGCAAAAAACATACGATTGGTTTACGGTTAGATACGGTTTTTTGTACATTCTCGAACGCTGCTGATAAGATGAAGAAATGAGTATTTAACTTTAGTATGAGTGTTTAACTTTAACTTTACTGGAATGAAACTTTAACTTTATTGGAAATGAGTGAAAATAATAAGTCAGGATAATTTATTTATTTATTTATTTATTTATTTATTTATTTATTTATTTACAGACACAAAAACAACTTACAAACTAAAACTTATAATTAAATACAAACTTAACTTTATATATGATTTTTTTTTTTTTTAATTTATAAGTCTAACTATTGTGTACAACTTTCTTTACAATATATATATATTTATACTCTTAAAGTTTGTAGAAAACGTCACTATTATAACCGGTAATATTACATTTATTAAGTAGATTTTTGAATTTAGTTAAGTTGTGATGAAATATATCTAGTTTAGTACATAATGTTTAACATAAAACTACCATAGTGCGGGTTTAGCACGTGACATAATAACTCGAGTGAGTATGTAGTTTATCTCACCTCTATACTCTAAATATTCGCTGGTTGTTAGTGGAATGCGTTGCACAAATGATGCAAATCCGAGCTCGCTCCGGCGCCGGCACGAGGCCCGGCCGGCGCCCCGAGCCCGAGCTGCTAATTCGTTGGAAGTATGCTTTGAAACACACGTCACAGGCGGCGAGTGATTATGGCACATCTTGTACGCTTGTTCATTACTGACTTATTCATTTGATTGTAGACAAGGACTTGAGATAGACATAACATGATAATATTCACCATTACATGGGGAAATGAAGTTCTTATGAGTATTTTGTACCAAAATATGCTTCTTATATTGAGAAAGAAAAATTGCTTATTTCTCATACAAGGTAATCAAATGTTGGGATGTATTAAAGTAGAATTACTAACCATTATTATATAACCATTATATATAACCATTATATATAACCATTATATATAACCATTATATATAACCATTACATAACAAAATAACTGTAACTAACCATTAATAAATATTTACATACAATTGAACACAATATTTGTATTAGTAGCATGGTCCAAAAAAGGTCTTAAAATATCTTTAATATTGAAACAAGATAACTATATTCCGAGAAACCAAAGCAAATATCACAAAGTTTCTAATGTCTCTCACCTATACAGAAACAGAAGAGCTGCTCACCATTGTCAAATAATACTCTTCATGAAATATCTACTCGTTCAAGTCATGTTTCTATATAACTAAACACACTTTAGTACACTCAAACACACACACTCATACACACACTTACACATACACACAAAGTTCCATGTCAGTCAACTTAAGCCAGAACCTATTTTTTAAATCTTTGCAAATTTACTTTCTAAAATGTAAATTTATATTTTTTGTTCATACTATTATCAAAGAATCCGCACCGAAACACACTACAATAGACAGTTTAATTAGTGAGAGCGCCTACAATACAAGTCTCGAACCTAGTGTAGGGCTCGCGTAATCACTTAGGAACCTTTCACTCACTGCAGTTAATAGTCATTTAGGTACTTACCTACCTACCTAATTAAAATAAGTTAATAGAATTAAGGTTATATTTGTATAATGGAAATAAATAAATTTTGTATTGTATTTGTATATCCTACAAAACATATTATGATGTATATAATATACTACATTATATATCGAAGTTCGTTTATCCCACTCTTTTATAATGAATCGAAGAGCATGTAAACGAATGTTATTCGTGTCGCTACCGTCAGCGGTTTCTCACCTTCACGTCGGTACTCCCCCGCCTAGCGCCTGTGAGTACCTGCTTACAAGGAACCAGGGAGCTTAGAACGCACAGGGAGCTTACTAGCCTCGTCTTAGAAGCCTGGAGTAAATGTACGATAGGAAATAATGTTTTATTTATTTTTAATTTAAAAGAAATCTTTGATGTTTCTTAATTATTAGGGTATTTAATTACCGACTTGTTTTAATTCTGAGTACTAAGCACAATAGCAAAAGATAAAAAAATAAACTTAAAGGACCTGTAAAGGAACATCTGTAACCACTAATAAATTATTTATATACATGTACACACACAGGCTATACATAATATTTATCCACCAATCTAGAAAATAAACGAAATGAAAATAAAAACGGGTTGTTCGTAAAAAAATGCGCACTTATTTATTCCTCTCTGCTTACCTCGACATTTCCCTGTACAAAAATTGTGTAACTAAACACATTCATCATTCCCTCCAAGTATGTCGTGCCTCTGTGCCTGCAATCCCGCTGACTAGAGTCCGGATCACTCAATTATCGAGCTCCTCCTTCGGTTCCAATTAGCTGCGATCCCATTCCGCCTTTTTGAACAATTATAGGAAAAGTGCGAAAGCTGCTCGGAAAGATTACGAATATTTTACTACCGCCCGGTGTGAGCTAACTAACTACCTATTTGCCAAATGGATCGGACAAACACATTGGGTTCCATGCGAATTCGATTCATATTAGGGAAGTCTCTTTTTTATATCGCCAAGAATATCTTCTTTAATTGTTTTGCATTCTTATTAATAGAAAAAAAAAATCGAGTATCTAACCTATGTACGTACTTTTGGGTAAGGTAGGTATTTACAAGAAGGTATTAATTCTAAGTTAAAAATCTCTTATATAATATTTTCAACTGAAGAATGCACTCACAAGTTGAATGCAAGCTAAGCAGATTAAGCCAGATTAGGTAAATGGCCTCCACTGTGCAATTAGGTAAGTAGGTGCTATTTAGCGCCGACTGCACAATCTGCAAACTGCACGAGTGCACGATTGCCAGTAATCCGGGCAGCACTAATCACTCGTTCATTTACATACAATTCATAATGTTTCACGTTTGTGACGGACTGATGGATTCAATCGGATCAAATCGAACATTTACGAGTATTGATTTATTATTGAACATGGCATTTTTTTTCTTAGTCAATAATAAATATGCAAGTTAAAGTGAATAACTACTCTTATACCTGTCCTCATAGTTAATTAATATATACTGTGCAGTTTTAGCAAAATGTTCCTTAAATGACTGAGCTGCTAACTCAAACTTCACAAAGTAGCCCTTGTAAATCAGTAGGAGCTAAAGATTACATAGATATCATATCTGACCATTTGTTTTTTTTATACGTACATAACTCTTCATCTATCAGTGTGCAATTATGCAGTAATCCTTCCGATTTGTAATCGAGTATAAGTCCACGAGACACGTGAGGGCGGCGGCGGGCGGCCGCACCCGCCATCGCGTCGTATTGGTTTAGATGCCAACTCAGACCTCATCACGCTGATTGGATGGCGACCGTTCCAACATCACGACCGACGTTTTATGACGTCATTTGATATCGGACGTTTAAATTTCGAATGTTATCTCTTCTGCTGACGTAGGTGTAAGTGAAAGGATGACGTTTTTAGAGGCGCACACACAGAGCAGTCGTGGCCGAGCGGTTAAGGCGTCTGACTAGAAATCAGATTCCCTCTGGGAGCGTAGGTTCGAATCCTACCGACTGCGACACTTTTTTGTGTTTTGCTTTTGCCATTAGTTATTTTTATCTCGAGAAATTGGCTGCGTTCCAAATTTTGTAAATATGTATAGGATGATGACGTCGTAACTGCAAATAATTTTGGAGTATTTGAATAAGTACCCAACAAACTGTCCAATATAATATTATGTAGGTCATGTTTATAAGGTCCAGGTTCCATCCCGCGCTGGTACGTAAATAAGCCGATCTCAAATTCCACATTAATACGCGGGAGTACGCGTCCCTTAGCTACATAACTCGCGCAATAAACTCTATGGAATTATTTTAAAATCTCGCGACTTCTGATCCTTTATTCCGTGCTTAGAAAAACCAGCCCTTTGGAGGCTAAAAAAATAAATCGCGCTCTACCCTTTTGCCTTAGGAGAGCGAGCAATATTTTTTCAAGCCTTGTTACGTACTGATTCACGTAGCGACATGCTCGTTTCATTCGAGCCGCTGGGACGTGAAAAGATCTATTTTTATTTGTATCCTGTGATTTATTGTGCCGAGACAATAGGGCCGCGTGACATTCGATTAATTATCTGCGGAAATTATCGGCGAGCTGTTGTGTGCCGCCATTTTTGTTTAAGCCATGATGCCACTCCTCCCATTATTATCTGCTTATTTACGTCATCCAATTGCAGTATTTCTGCGCCATTAATCCTTTACAGGATTATGGCTTTTACGTTTTTCAGTAGGTGATTCAGAGCAAGTCCCC
Organism: Macaria liturata; assembly: GCA_964023185.1. Classification (NCBI taxonomy): domain Eukaryota; kingdom Metazoa; phylum Arthropoda; class Insecta; order Lepidoptera; family Geometridae; genus Macaria; species Macaria liturata. The sequence goes on along the minus strand of OZ026818.1, from coordinate 258,747 downwards.
AAGAAAACACTCGCCAAAGCGAGTCGTTTCAGAGTGTCACAGTTGACATTGCTCACGACGAAGCGAGCGGGAAGTAGGTCCCTTACATAATTCTTCCCTCAGACGATACCAGTGATGGTGATATAGTAAGTAGGCATTTCGCAATTAAATAAGTTAGCGAGGTCGACTCACTAATCTCCTCAATAAAGTAAATTATTACTTGAATGGATCTATTTATAACCAAGTTCTCTTTTGTTAGATGTTTTTTATTTGATATACATTACTCAGGTATGATAACATAAGAAGTACATTAATACTCTACTTACGGCGATGTAAGTTCTTTGTCGATGGAAGTCAATATATCTGCGAGAGCTAATACTTAATACCATTTCCAAGGAAATATATAATGAATGTATTATTAGATGGGTACAGCGATATTAATACAGGTTTTATGTTAATATGATGTCTAATAAAACTAACTGGAGTTTATTGGTTAGTCTAACAATACTGTTACTGCAGTTAAAATTCATAAACCCATAAATTTATTCACCATAATCTTATACAAAAAGCGAGTGTGGCTCAGCGGTTCCAGTGCCTTTTCATCCAGACGCACCCTGGTTCGAATGCAGTCCTAAACCAATAACTTATATTCTCAAGTTACCTATGTGTGGATTTGCACTCGCTTAACGGTGAAGGAAAACAACGTGAAGAAACCGACATGTTTGAGGATCACAATATCCGAGGACATATTGTGTCTTCCTTGGAAGGACCTGGGCGCCCACCACGATGTATCTGCACAAGAGAACTCCCCTAACGAATTAATTCTGCGGGGGAGTCACAACCCTCAGTCATGAGGAAATACAACTAAAGAGAGAGAATCTTAAACAGTATTATGTTTACATAAACTATTCTGTCTCTCATATGTAAATCCTGTATTACAATATTATGAAACCACGTAAGTACTTATTACTCTTCGCTATAAAAGTCTTTCTTTGTAGAAAAAATATGATCCCATTTTCCTGTTTCAACGGCGCTGTATTTTTTCCAATATCGATGTTGTTAGAGCTCGGGACAAACAAAAATCTCTGATACGTGCTTTTAATAATATCTTACAGGAATTTACGGCGGAGTGCGATATTAATTAGTGTAAGACAAAGCAGCCTACAGGCGGCGCTAGTGTGGCTGCTTTGACTTCACTATAATTTATTGTTTGAAATTCTACAATTAATAATACTCGTATGTAGCCCGCTTTGAATGAAAAAAAAAATCAGTTGAATTGATAAGTTTTACCATTTATAAATCAGCATTTTCAATAGGGCAGTGCACTTGACTAAATATTTAGCTAAGGCTAAGCGCTATACTCGTATTGTGAAGCAAGCAGGGCCATGCGTGTTTTGAAACACCTTCTTCTTCTTATCGAATGAGAGTGGCCAACTCTGGTGTCGAGAGTTTATCAAGCCGCCCTAAAAGCCTCTGACATTGCATAACGACTACCGTACTAGACAGACAGCAAAAAACCTAAACAAAAACCTACTACAAAGAGATATCAGAGGTACCTATTAAAAGTTTGGCGTAGGTATCTAACAACGTATACTTACGTATTGTAATGTTATGTTTAGTACAAATATTGAATGTATCAGTAAAATGTGTGTCAGTGACGTGAGTGTTATATATTTTCCATTTTTTTCCTAAATACCTCTACAATAAGTATTGCCTGTTTGTTTCCTGTGTCGATCGCTCCGTCTCCCGGCCTCGGCCGCAGTCCCTCCTTTATTTGAGCTGCAACTTAATGAGTCCTTTTGAAGTCCTTTTGTTTGAGTTCCGCGGCAGACGTCACGCCGCCGCTCCGCGCGCCGAGCCGGGGTAGAGCGTGGTAGAGCGAGGAACGCACGACCTGCAATACAGACTTATTATAGCAAGCAGATATCTGTACAGAACCGCACTTTCTTCATTAGATGAATAGGTGCCGGTGTTTATATTTTCCGCTATCAACTGCTTTCAGTGATAAAATAATGAAGTTGTAAGTTAGATTGTATTGTTGGCATTAGATAGTAACGTGTGCTTGTTTAAGTACATGTTCGCCTGTAACACATATTATTTTTGCAATTTACTATTTTTTTAGTTGTTCAAAACTTGGTAAGTATGACATTAAAAACTTTTTATACGAATATTTTAGCCTCTATAAAATGTAAATTCATCATCCAGTGTACTCCAGGTACCTCTGTGTGTTCCCTCCTTACTTGCGTCGCACAGTAATTACCAATAAGGGGGGAGGGGGGAGTCAGGCCTCATTACTTCTGGTTTGGAACTCCGACGCAAGTTCTACATGCCGCCGCCGCCGCCGCCGCCGCCGCCACCGTTTGATTCTGAATGACGCTAATTTCAACAACTTCAGGGATGATGTTCTATCGTGGCGGGAGAGGTGTGATTGGAAACGGGGTTAGTGTTGTACGGGTGTGAGATAGTTTACTGGAGAGAAGCTTCAATATGTACCTGTGCAGAGATATATAATGTTAAGAAAAACATCGTATACTAGAACTGGTTGTTTTAGTGTGTATTAGTGATATAGTAACAGATTCACACAAAACTATAGTACTGAGGCAAACTGCTTTTTGAATATCTAACGTTGCACTTTTTCACAGAAATATTGTTATTCAAAAGAAACGCAATTCCAAAGCAGACATTGATCTCGTACAAAAGGCTCTCAACTGGGGCACGAGTCCCATATTCCAGACAAACAATTACAATTGCAAAGAAACTCGCGTAGAAATAACGATAACCTACAAACAGCGATGTAGAAATATATAACTAGAAATACTTGTGTTTCCGGCGCAGTGCTTGTTATAGCTCGCAGCATCGAATGTCTCTCTGATACAAACGAGGGTCCACACTGGATGTCTCTCCGATACAAACGAGGGTCCACACTGGATGCCGCCATTACAACTAACCTTAACTGGAGTTACTTAGAAATACCTTCACTCATTTACTTTGCAGATGGTATTTCATGAACTCAGATCCGGTTTGATAACTAAACCTTTCTAAATATTAAGTGTTTTCTAGATCCGTTGACATTTGTTTTACAAATTTTTTAAAGTAATAAGGTTTGATTTGTGTTGTGATCATTTTGATCTCGCTATATTAACTAGAGGTATATGTCTATGTATCATTTATTTCATTCACATCTCAATAAAATCTTGAAATCCTTTGACGATCATCTTCTACAATAAAACGTCAATAAATCTATCGCTTCCTATCTGATGGCGCGATGTAAGTAAGTTGTATCAATCCTGTTGTTCCCGCTCGGATCCATCAAACGGCTATAAACGCGGGCTGGATCCCGCGGAATCACTCGCCGGCAGTCGCAGAGGGATCACTAAGTTTAATTGCCGCCTCTAACATTAACCCTTGCCAATTGGGCCGCAGATAACTGTAGTCAATTCTTTAAACTTCGGCAATGGCTTACCGCCGGAGACAATCTACGTCAATTATCTCGAGCTTAGTGCTTGGGAGGGCTTCGGCGGGATTCGATTTTAATTGTCCGGGTTCGAGCGCTGATGGATAGTACTACACTACAGGGTTTAGACACGACGCGCAAACTTTGTGGAGGCTCCGCCAAGAGTTGGAGCCGGGCTTAGTAAAAACACGAGCGAGGGGCTCGTTAGCGCTGATGAGAGGCACGTCAGCTACGTGGTTAATGTATCATCGGGCTAGTATAGACCTGATATCTATCAACTCGACAATATACGACAAATATACAGTGTGCGCTTAATCTATACTAACATATTATTTTTCAAAATTTATGTTGGCTTTCATTTTAAGTTATGATTCATTATATGATGATATTAAATATAAAACATTATAATTTTTGTGTCCTTAATTAAACATAGATTCAACTATTAAGTAAATTTAGTTAGAATTAATTAATTTATATTTGGCAAAGCACTTTGTTACATTTCTTGTGATGAAAAATAAATGAATGTTGATAACTCGCTCGAGCCGGATTTCATGACCCATCGGGAAAATAAATCTTTTTATTTTAAGTTTACGGCTTGTTGATGTTCCATCTTTTCTTGTACAATACCTTTCTCCGAGATCCCATTATCGCCGAGCGAACTAGCTTTAATCTCGCTCGCGTACTAGATTACCGAACTAATACTGTTTGCTAACGAATATTTTAGTTAGCTAGATTATAAGCCGGTTATTACCGAAATAGAGGCACTTATAAATAGCTCGGTAATAACCTAATAGAGTTATGCGTACAATCTTGGAACGTAATTATATACAAACAGGCGTGTTTGTGTTGGAGCGAGTCTGTCGCGAGTACCTGCGTCCCGGCGGGCGGCGGCGGCGCTGTGTTGGAGCGAGTCTGTCGCGAGTACCTGCGTCCCGGCGGGCGGCGGCGGCGCTGTGTTGGAGCGAGTCTGTCGCGAGTACCTGCGTCCCGGCGGGCGGCGGCGGCGCTGTGTTGGAGCGAGTCTGTCGCGAGTACCTGCGTCCCGGCGGGCGGCGGCGGCGCTGTGTTGGAGCGAGTCTGTCGCGAGTACCTGCGTCCCGGCGGGCGGCGGCGGCGCTGTGTTGGAGCGAGTCTGTCGCGAGTACCTGCGTCCCGGCGGGCGGCGGCGGCGCTGTGTTGGAGCGAGTCTGTCGCGAGTACCTGCGTCCCGGCGGGCGGCGGCGGCGCGGCGGCAAACATCACCGATATTATATTAATAATAAAAATCACCTTGTCGGAGGGAAAGTGGAAGGAATCACTCACCCCCGGGGAGCATCAATATATCCCTTATCTGGCGCGCCCAGGGCTGGGAGCGGCTGGGGAGGGGACACACGATCTATTCTCAGAGTTTGTTCTATCGGAACTCATTGCCAGTGTAAACTACTGGCGCTGGATATCACGGTTATACGCGTGTACACCAGGGAGTTATAAATAGCGGAGTGCTTCTAAAATGTACCGACATATAATTATTATATACGGCGTACCAACATCGACCAACATACACACAATTTATGACGTTGACTCTGTTGGACAGAATGATAGATTTTTTTTAGCGTTTAATTAAAAGTATACATGCGAATTTGACCAAAATAGTTTGTGTTTAGCAACCCTGTAGAATAACGTAAGAGTCGTAAAATATGGTGAGTGTTATTTACGTGGTTGAAAAGATGTTTTAATATTGTGTTGTGAGTGAGATAAGTAACGAGACGTGTGAGACGCGAGAGAGCAAGTCACGCCGCGAGCCGCCGCCGCCCGCCAGTGCGTCTCCGCCCTTATTGGCTCGCACTCGTGCAAGTATGCGGGTCGCGTTCTGACGATTTTTCAACATGTTTTTGGAGTTTAATAAGGCTCCTCACAGAGGGGGACAGCGTCGCAGGTAATTGCTACCTCTTCCGTCTTCCTGATAAGCAGAGGAAGTGTTGCGAATTAAAAACTTAACGAATGAGGTCAGCGCCAACTCTAGCAGGCCACCAATTAAACTGGGAACAACTCCAGAACTGCCTCCACAATATTTCACTCGGAATTTTTACTTGTTCCGAGTGCGAAGATGGCCTCGGAATACTAAATGGAGTTGAAAGAATGATAGAAGTGGATATATATTATTCAGGGATACAACAAGTTTGAGCGCTGCGAGTATTTACACCCACTCCGGCACCTACAGTTTGAAGAGATTAAATAAAAGTGGGGCAAAAAGTCAGCGCCGCACTACAGCCTCGCTAGCAGGCAGTGGGAGCAACTTGCTGAGCCCCATCACATGTATCAACACTGTTTGAAACTTTTAACTTCTTTGAATTCTGCACGAGCTGGAAAAATGTTCAGATTTATATGGAGCTCGGCCTTGCGAGTGAGGTGACTGTCAGGTACGAATAACTTGAGACTGTCTGAGGGCTGTTTGCACTGCACTCTAACTAGCATTACATTTCCTTGAGCGTACATTTATACATCTTTCTTCTTTTTTGTACTCAATTATACAATACCTATAAACGAAAACGTACTTAGGTACCTAATTTATTTTAAACACAAGTTACATAAAATTAAATTATATCACAAGTTTCTAGCCACATTTATGTCATAACTTCAAGTTTGGCATGCCTTTCAATAGTTTAAATCAATACGTAGTTTTAAGATTTTAATGACTAATAAATATATTGAATATTTGAGCCTTGTGTCCTCATCCAATAAAACCCATAGTCTCAGCAACAGTCTCACGGTAAGAGGTGAGTTTATTGTAACAAATCAAAAGGTGGCCTCCTCACATGCAGCGCTGCAGCGCTGGAATAAATCACATACATAGTGGACGGCAGTGCTTCAGCGCCGCACCACAAATGCGCTATTTGCTTACAATGCTAGTTTACTTTGAATTGTAAACGACTTACGAAGTGTTTCCAATGCTCTTTGGACTTCTTGTAAGTGTGGCTTTGGTGACCGTGGGACCTGTTTGACGCGAGTTAATGTTATTACAATATAGGGTTCCAACTATTATAGTATTACGGAACTATATTTAGCGAGTAGTGAAATTGTAATATAAAAATACTTGCAATTAAGTGATTTTTATTTATTTATTACCTACTTGTTTTAATAGTGATCATTCTATGTTAAATAGTATAAAAACTACGACTAATGATAAGGATAAGAGAGTCCAAGTGGTGAAGTTTTCTCACTTTTTTTACTTAAAACTAAGCAATTTTCCGATGCCGGCACAATAGCGCCGCCGATTGAAAAGCCGTGTTTAAAAATGCTTCCCTGGGGCGGCAAGTTGTGAGCTAAATGGGTGCTAATTGTCCAAGTTGCCGCCTCCACGCTGGTGGGCGCAACTTTGTGCCACTTCTTAGATTGTCCGCTATTGGCAATAATAAACCGAGAATATGAATACCAGACTTACTTTAATTAAAAACAGTAGAGGGCCATGAACAATTTGAAAATCTGATATTCAGTAAAGGCTTAGTCAAAAAAGTTAAAACTTGATAAAAAATAATTTCAGTATGAAGATTAGATTACTTTTTACACCGAATAGGTTTATATTTTGTTTGTCTATATCGCCACTATAAAATGCTATTTTTTAAGAAGGAACTTTGCCACCAGTTTTTGGTGGCCGGTACTTCAATAGGTGCGAGTAACTGAAAAATCGTACATAAAATTACATAAGTTCCTTATTCATTTCCTGGTGCATTGTTATAGACATCAGTCCGTAAGGGTGGACAGTGCGCCCGTCAGTCGGGCACGAGCGTACATCTGTCCTCTACTCTCTACTCGTCGTCAGATGATAGATGCCGCTGATGAGTTTTCAATACAGCGAGTGCTTGATAGATGCTGCGCTCACACAGAGGCCGCGCTGGGCCGGGGAGGGGGATAGTTAGTAACACAGAAATAGTAAAAATAGATTAATTAATTAGAATTTAAGAGCATGGCTCTGGCGTTAGTAGTATTTTCTAATTTTACCGCCAGACAAACTACAGACTGTCCAGTTGTAAGTGAGCAATCACCGTACAGTCATTTTTATTTTAGAGTTAAAAAAAAAATCATAATGGTTGCCTTGAAGAGTATTTTTATTAAACTTTAACCCCTTTTAAGTCCGCTACTTTAAAGTTAACATTTAAATGGACATCACTACGACATAATATAAAACAAGGAAATAATAAATGGTTATATAAATTAATGAGATGATGATAATAATATGTTTAATTTAATGAAATATCAAATGTGTAGTTGAATAAAGCCTTTTCATATTTTGATATTTTATATTCCCACTATGTTACACAACCTAGACAATATTGTCTTTTCCGACAATGCTTCAGCTTCAGGTAAATAAATGTGGAAGAAAGAGACGTATTCCGTGAAATAAAGCGAAGTAACCAAATGAGGCGGGGCCGGGGCTCTACACTATACTGGTCCTGCCTTATTAAAGGGGAGAGGACACCTCGCCGTCCGCCGTCCAATATACCTCGGGTACGGTAACCAGGCAGTGTGGGATTAGGGCACAGAAACTGTGTTTTTTTTTATACACAATGTTAATATACATATTTATAAGGGCTACCAAAAATTGCAAGATCATAAAAAATACAGATTTCAATAATTGAACACACGGGGCCTCTAACAGAAGGCACAATCATTATATTACAATTTTATTGTGTGCACTGTGCGATGTACTAAATCCATTTTATGCAACTACATTTATTTAATCTAATAGTTAATTTACCTTATATTATTTAGTTAAGTTGGCTAATGATTTAATGTACCTTAAGTCCCTTAAAATAATAATGCATCTAAGTATACAAGTCAGTATCCGTTATCTAGTACCCACGACACAAGCGTTTGCTTAGTATGGACCTAGATGGTGCTGTCTACAATGTCCCGGAATTTATCTAAGCTTTCTAAGTAAGAGTAAATTTGTGATCCCAATGACACACATTTATTGTTGAGGTATAACCTCTATGGTCCATCAGGAAAACCTCGTTTTGGACAGTAGTGGCCTGTCAAAATGTTGCTTGGCAACCGTTGTTAGATTGATTAAATGGGTGTTAAGTTTTTTCGCATGGTTTCTTATAAAGTACTAAAATATATTATCATCTAAATTACGTAATGCTTTTATTTATCTTTAACTATTTTCACTAAATTATCACCACACTGACTCTTCCCTGAAACTGACTTACTCATGGCGACCTTACCAGCAAGGTATACTACCTACAAATCTACGTGCAATTTGTGAGTGTGTCGGTGTGTAAAGTGCTGAATACACAAGATAAACTAGCTTCCTCCCCCGGCTTGTGTCGCCGGCTTACACTTGCAGCGCCAATCGCTCGCGCTGCTGCATTTATCATGCGGAAACGTAACTCTACAATACTTAGGTACCTACGTAGGAAGATGCAAAAGATACAATCAGTTCCACAAACGCTTGAATAAAAGTCTGAATCATAGTTAGTATTATTATATGGTTAGTGTCAGAGTCTTTAGTTAATCCGTTATATACTTAGATTCTTTACCTTTGCATGTTCCTGCCATTCTCGAGTTCAGAAAGTAAAACGATGTTCTGCACTGTGCTATGAATACAGTCCTGTGGCAAATATGCATACACAAGAACGATCTTAAAAGAAAGTCACGACCCTCAGTAATGAGGGTTAGATAAAGCAAAAAAGAGTTTTATGTAGGTACAAACACAGCTTTTAGAATAAATCTTAACGTGATTCAAAACTTACTAAGACTATATTGCTTGGCAGCCCTAAATAATCAGGTAAACTTTAACCACTAATCAAAATTGGTCTCCATTTTGATACTCGTCATACAATGCCGCAAACCAATTTGCCTGCATGAACCAAAATGCGTCAAATTACAACATTTCACTTGTTTGTTAGGACTTAAAAATAATAAGGATAACTCCGTCGCTTTGGTAGTGAATAGAGTTAAGCCACACATACAAACTTCTGAGAAAATGAGCAATTAAAATGGCAAGGTTGAAAAAAAAACAATTATCCTACCAACTCCTCAACCGTAAATGCGATTTTAATAAAACTAACACCACATTAGCATTACATGTCACTTGTGCTTTATGTAAAAAATGATTATGTTAATTAAACTAGTTTTTCAGTTATTTACAGTTTTTCACTTGTCTCTTTTCACCATTTAATTTTACTCAATTTGATTGACCAATAAACAAAGCAGTGAAATAGAACAAGCGTCATAGATCTATCCATACATTAATTTAAGAATCAGTTGCCCCCATGTACATAAACCTTGTATATTAATAACTTGACTTAATATTGAAATAAAAGAAAAATTGTTTTGAAAAGCTATATTACAAATAGCAATACCACAAAATAATTTCATTCATTATCTGAAACATCATCATCATCATTTGATGCAGTTAGATTCATATAATAATCATGGTATGAGGTAGGAATTGTGCCTTTACTGCAAAGATCTTGTAAATCCTTTAGTTTCTTCTTGTCTATTTGTTTGCTACATACATAAAGATTGGCTACTGCACTGGTGAGTATTTCGTCAGTATTTCTTGTAGATTTCTGACGGATACAGAGCCTGTCAAATTGAACATGGCTTAATTGAGTTTTATAGTATATAAACATTGGGTGTTCTCTTCTATATTGTAACCATTTAACATGAAGCCATTTCATGGCACCATTCTCACCTTTATTTTTATTTGTTATTAACTTTTGGCTGTAAGATTTAAAATCAAGAAATTGGTTGAAATTCAAATTCATATGGTGGTCGAGTGGTTTTAGCTGTTCTTGCTACAGTGTACCATCCATCTGGCACAAATATGTTAATTTTTCTACCCCTCGACTCAATGGCAGAGTGTACACTATCACATTCCATTTCTGAATGTCCAGATTCCATGTACTTTTGATTAATTATTTTCAGATGTGGAAATTCAGACAGTGCTTTAATAAACATATAAGATATGATGTGGTTCCTGTTTTGTCCACCAGCAGTGTCTGAGTAAAATGTTACCTTTTGTATCTCTGGTGGTAATTCTAAGAGGAGGTTCCATAAGCATGTAGCTATCTCTGATGCTCCCTTTGTACCGTTAGTTTCATGCCACATGTAATTAGATTGCTGTACCTTTAGCAAGATCATAAATTGTAAAGTTATATGTTTTTAACTTTCTCTTATAGTACAATTGGCCAATCTCTAACTGTGGGGTAAGTAAAATTTTTTCTATGTCCATTGTATAAGCACAAAATGTTGGATCAGTCTTGGCTCTTGTCTTATCATGTCTCTTATGTTCTCTAGCTTCTGCTTTTCTAAGTATGTGTAAATCATAATTACTTTGCTCTTGAAGTTTTTCTTCTGGTGATTTGTTGTGAAATTGGGCACAATAGTCACATTGGTCTTTTTTCGGTCTATGGAAGCCATAATTGAACTCTGTAGTAAATATATATTTATAATATGAAGATGATACAGGTGTTGTTTCATTTTCTTCACAATATTTAATATAGTCTTGATACAACCGGTTTTCAGTTAAACCAGAAGGCAGATATTTTCGCTTAGATGTACTTCGGCAGTAGTGAGAGTCCACAACAGGTAAGGACTTGATGTGATTACGGACAACATCTTTTCGTTCTTCAGTAATCTTATTTGGTGCCGGATTTAACCCTCGTTTGTCATGATCAGTCACACTACTATCTAATTTCTTCTTCAGAGCAGTTTCAACTTTCTTCCCAGATATATCTAAAGTGCCAAGAAAGAACTTCTTGCAAACTTGATGAGATTTATCATATAATGTCAAAGAATAAACAAAGGTATAGTTTCTCTTGTCAGGCACCTCTACTGTTTCACATCCAGAATCTTTCGACTTGTACTTTCTTTTAGGTAGTTTTTTACTGACAGAACAGTTTATAAAAGCCCATTTTGCTCTGTCATCTTTTAAAGACAAGAAGTCTTGAAAAATTTGTTGTCTTTCCCTCAAATTAAATGTATCATTACATTTATAATGACACTTACAGGGTACATCTTTAACTGCTTTTTCTCTCACTATTTTACCAGACTGAGAGCAATGTTCCTTACCTTCAAGTCTTTAGTGTTTTATTCATATTTCTCTTCCATTTCTGTGGGTCACATTTCCTTTTTCTTGTCAGAGTTTTTTCTTTTATATTCTCAACTTCTATTACATTATTTTCAACCTCCTGATTATCTTGCCTCTTATTTTTTAAATGTCTTTTTTCTATGAAATGTGCTGTTTCAGGTTCACTATCACTGTAGTGTGAAGTTTCAGTATCTGGTATATAGCATGGGTCGTGTTCTGAACTATCTGATTGAGCAAAAGAGTCAGAGTCAGATGATATGTATTGTTGCAGATCTTCAATAATATCAGCTGGATTATCAATTTGCTTTGAAACTGCAACAAAACAAAATTATGATTTAAACATTTTTATTTTACAATCTTATCTGCATAAAAAAGCAATTAAAAATGCTGAGCTATGTGTCTAGCATCCATAAATATTTGTAGGGTTGACCACTTTTTGTACACACATAAAACTTGGGAAGTAGTTTTTTTTACAATGGTGGCATCTGATAAGAGGTTTCCAACTTCAGGGGTGGAAAATATGGTTAAGGTATGTTTTAGACAATGTCATTGGATGGATCTATGTAGGTACTTTATATAAATTTAAATAATATGTAGGTGAATCTAGTAAGATAAAAAAATATTTGATTTCAGTAGGTATACATAATATTATATCAGAAGATTAAAGCTGAAGGTTCGCATTGTGTAAATGTGTGTATTTCTTAGTTTTTTACACTCAAATGGCTCAACTGATTGGGGTGAAATTTAGTATGGAGGTACATCAGATCTTGAATGAACCCATCAGCTTCTTTTTATCCTAAATCAATGTAAATAGTACTGTGGAGCAATGGTAGTACATACACAATTACATGTAACTTGTGGGAACTTGAAGTAATCCAATAATGGTTTTGTTCGATTCTGTTTAGAGGTATAGAAATACAAATGCTTTAGATAATCCATAAAACCTTCTGAGCCATATAAAATATAACACAAATTGAATAAAATACTAGTTATCTTACCATTTAATAACGGCATCCAGATCCGTGTACACAGGGTATTCAACATCAGTTTCTTTTGCTGTGACTGAGCTGCTCGCACAAATCTGAGTCACGGGGGCTATTGCCTTGATCACAATCTTGTTCATGATCACTAGAACCGTTGTTTATCATCATGTTCATTATCAAGTTAGAACGAAAACTATAGTGGGTCATTTTCCCGTCTTGTCTTTTGTGTTGTAAGTATCACTAATAAGCCATTATTACATATTTCCAGTTTAATGTCACTTTTATGTATGATTTACCTAAGAGAATAGCACTATTTAGCTATTATACGACAGTGAAATAATGTATTTTATAAAACAAAACAAATTTCAGCTTCAACCTTCAACGGACGCAAAATACGAAGTGTATGACAGCTGACAGATGTCAAGTCTTACAAAACGGCGGGTAAAACGAAGAGTTCGTTCAAAAACGAATGATCTATGCGGCTTGACTTTTTTCACCATTAATATAAAAAAAAAGTTTTTTGACAAAACTGTGAAAGCTATGCGGATTAGATTTTTTAACTTTGGAAATTAATGTATGGATGTTTTGATAACACCTTTTCACCGCTTTTATGATTTTTATAGAGAAACAATTTGCCGGTTAGCTCTATTCACCACCGTAAAAACTGATTCATTACGATTCATATTCTATCAATAAATCAATTTTGAATAAAATGTGGCTTGACTCACTTCACCACCAAAACGACGTCTATCATTCTTATAATAATAAATGTACCTATATTTTTTTAATCTTTTGTAACAAAATGTTTATTTTATTTCTGTTTAATTATTATTTACTCATAACCAGGTACAAATACCTACAAATCATTTTAAAGACTAGCAAAGCAGCTACTCTGGTTATACTGCAGATAAGCTGAAAATAGAATAGTAAGGAAATAGGTTTGTATTGTATTTGTTTAAGAGTTTGCTGTTACTTGGACGTGACTCTTCAGGAAACGTTTTTCTGCTTGCCTGTTAAAGTCACGTTCTAAGAAAACTAAGCTAGCTTAAAGATTTTCTTTGCATTCGGTTGCAATTTCACTAATGCTTGTGTAATTTTAGAGTTTTAAAATATGTAGGAAGGTGTTACTCGTTAGTGTGAGAGAAAGATATGTAAGAATTTTTATACCTTAAAGCATAAACTTCAAGTATCGCTCAAGTGACAATCGTAATATTATGATGTTTTTGGGGTATCGATACAAAATGTGATGCGTTGTATCAATTTTCAAACAACGTTGACCAACCCACAGGAGCGCATTACTGTTGACCAACCCACAGGAGCGCATTACTGTTGACCAACCCACAGGAGCGCATTACTGTTGACCAACCCACAGGAGCGCATTACTGTTGACCAACCCACAGGAGCGCATTACTGTTGACCAACCCACAGGAGCGCATTACTGTTGACCAACCCACAGGAGCGCATTACTGTTGACCAACCCACAGGAGCGCATTACTGTTGACCAACCCACAGGAGCGCATTACTGTTGACCAACCCACAGGAGCGCATTACTGTTGACCAACCCACAGGAGCGCATTACTGTTGACCAACCCACAGGAGCGCATTACTGTTGACCAACCCACAGGAGCGCATTACTGTTGACCAACCCACAGGAGCGCATTACTGTTGACCAACCCACAGGAGCGCATTACTGTTGACCAACCCACAGGAGCGCATTACTGTTGACCAACCCACAGGAGCGCATTACTGTTAACGCAACAAGGTAAAAATACGTATCTATGTTCTTGTAAGTTTCAATAAATGAATTAGATTTTAATTAATACAAAGCTAGCGAGGTTGTAGCGACGGCGCGGCGGCGGGGTCGGTGGCGCCGGGCGCAAGTAATTGGAAAAGAATTCTCGCCCGAGATCGTACAAAGAGCATTTTTAATGTTTGCAAACTGACTTTTGGAAAACAATTTTAGATATGTTTTGCTGTTGGAAAAAATATTGCATAAAGTTTTTGGTACCTATGTACAACCTACGGGAGAAGAACCTTTCTAAATATAACGTTTTAACAACCTTATACAGTTTACTGTATATTAGTTACCATTTTTCTGTTATTAATCTGATGACTCAGATAAGTATGAGCAGCATCCATACCTACTCCAATAAGGTTCTGTGATTTTTCCCATGCACTAGCTGCAAGGCTACACGGGAAAGCTTCTACTCCACTCGACAGTGTTTGCGATCTGAGACTAAAGTTGCAAGGCGCTCGTACCTACTACTGGCTGAGTTCCTAGCATGTTCCTTCACTTGCATATACTGTGTACAGGACACTGCAGATTAGGGATTCAGGATCTGATAAATGATAAATTCACTACACTGCTTTATTACAACACACTATATTCTGGTAGTCGGTGAATTGGAACTGGTAATAAGTTGGATATATTTACTTCTTTAAAAGTATTTTCTTTTCATAAATGAAATCCTAATTTGCAGTAGAAATAACAAGCTTGTTTTGCGTTTTTGTAAGAAAAGAATAGAATTCCTTTATTGTCCATAATGTCATAATATATCACAGTTATACATAACCAAGTAATACTTCATTTCAAAACAGACTCGTCTTTATCTTACTTCTAGGTAGAATCAACTTTACATTTTTAAATATACTATTTGTGCTATATTATTAAGTATATATATTAGAGAAGAAGATTTATTGATAGTAATTATCAAGATTAAACTACAATGTGTTTGAGTTTGTTACAATTGCATATTGCATGAAGTTAGTCACAGAATGCGGAACGAGAATTTTAAATTTAAATTTACCGCGCCATCTCGCTTCACAGATAATGTTACATAATTAAGATTGCCATACACATGGTAAAAATTAAAACTAGAATTGGTAGCTTATTCACATTATTTCAGAATTAGTACATATTATTGTAGCGGCTGTAAATGGGCCATGTCTATATTTGACGTTTATATAAAGCAAATATTGTCTAAAACTAATAAAATGATGATTGCACACTATTGCGGCTGTAGAAAGGCCTTGTCGATTAATGAACCCATTTTATTTATAATGAACTTTGACAATGTCAAAAAATACCTACGCTAAATGTTTAGTGTTTAAGTACGCCAATAGTTAAGAGTTTATAGATACTTGCCAATTATAACAATAATAAGGCTCTTTTGTAAGGTTCTAACGGATGTTTTCAATTGCTATTTGTTAATTTTTAGTCAGGCAGTATTTCTATAATTTCTAACTCTTTTCTGGGAAGCCAGTAACATAGTATATACCAGCGTGAGTGGAGGTCGTATATTAGTGTCAGTAATTTGGCAATCCCGACGTGTACGTTTGACCAAACTCCACACACTCCGAGGAACGCAATCAAAATAACTACAGAAGTCGCTTTGTGTTTCAACTGAGGGGTTTATTTTAGTTTAGTCTAAAGCACAAACATCACTTTAGAAGATATAAGCTTCTTGAACGTGTGAGTTTTAGCTGACGATCAAGACAATAGCTTTGACCTCAACACACATATATCAAGTCTTTTTGTGGGATCTTTAGTGGAATAAAATATAAACCCTTTTTAAGTTTTATCTCAAAATACTATTTTAGAAGTATACCTCAGCAAAATAGCACTCAGACGTAATCCTCCTTACGCTCAATGATTGCTTAGTATTTTTGACTACTATAAATAATAATATATGAATAGATACGAGACTTTACATCCTCAGGCTTTATTTATAATTTGCCCTCAAGAAAACATCAAATTGTGTTTTGTTTGTGTTAAAAGTTATTCAACATTCACAAGCATTCTGCTCATTATAATATTAAACAACAATAAACTTTTCTGTCATACATATGTATAGCCATAAAAAAGTCAAAGCAAAAAATGCCATCAAGCTGTAATAACACGTACCTTGGCATTATAATGAATGTCACTTTAAAATCATAATCAGCAGTTGGCAGAAACCTGATCACCATAACTTAGCCGCAAGTCCATGAAATAACGGAGTTAGTAACAGACAGGCATAACCGTTTCAATAACGGTTACGGCGCTTCCGTCGAACGTTATAAAATCGAAGCACCCTCGCGCGCTCCCTGGGGAATCACAGTGCCTCCCTGGATATCCTGGGATGGACTCAGGAGGAGAGGCTAGGGGTGTCTTGGTCCCGGTGAGGACTTCTTTGTTTGTTTCTTTCATATCTAATTCAAAGACAACTGAGGCGCCCAGCCTTGCGAATGTATGTTTGTGTGCCTTCTACCATTATGTTAGAGCTTATTTGCAACGCGTTAGAGTTCTGTTATTGTCAGATGTATAAGACAAATGTTACAATTTTGCTACACAAATAACAATTATCATGAATATAGTATTTTGCCGTATACATGAAGTAACAATATATCTGTTAACACCAAAATACTATATAAAAAAACTCAAAGTAAAACCGTTATATGCATTTTTATATTTAAAGCTTTTATTTCCATTTTAAAGTACATACAACTTGCCCTTACTCCGTCCCTGTGAAATGAAAGCCGTATTAATAGCAATAAAAGGACGTTAGCTCGCAGCTCGTTTCAAAGAAACGAATATGTGAATAAGTACTGGATGAGGAAAATGTTGCTTCTTGATATTGGCCCGAACTTACATAGCTCAATGCTTACAATGTACCAGATTACAACTTGGGTCAATATTAAATAATGGCTGATGTTGTAGGATGGCAGTATCTTAAAGTTAAAGAGGGTAGAAAGTCTGAACATTGAAGATATTTAAAAAAACAATAGTTTGGAGATACTTAGAATTGAAAACAGAACACGTTCCAGCAATATATAGAATTTTTGACTGTTTATCTGTGTCTCTGTTTGTCTGTTTATTTAAACGCTTGTCACCCAAAAACAGCTGAACGATCTTTATGATTTTGGTATATACCTAGGTAGCATTAGGTCTCAGATATGTCATGGGCTTTTTATCCCAAAATAATGCGAGCGAAGCCGCGGGCGTCCATTAGTACATTAATTATTGTTTTTATGTGGATTACTTGTATCCCACTATTCAAGTTTTTGAATATTTTCATGTTTTTAAAGCACACTTACGTTAATATACTTAAACCAAAGTTAATCACTTCAGTGAACTGCAAATGTTTTTTAATAACGTAACAATATGTAAATTTTTAGCCAACATTAATTGAATTAAAGAAAAATTTACCACTTATAAAACCTACAAATCTAATCTGACCGAACCCTTTCCATCGAGTATTAATTCTCCAATTCGCGTCGAGAGTGTATTGACTGGCTTTCAGCAGTTAATCGTCGAGTTGTGCTGACTCAGCAGCCAACCACTGCATTACAAGTGGATATTGAACTGTGACTGTGTGCTGGTACGATGGTAATGCTTTATTGTTTAAATTTTATCATTAAAAATAAGGTTTATTTCATTAATGCAGTAAGTAATTTGCAGAATAAAAGTCATCATCCTCACATCATATTACACATAATCCTATCGCAAAAATTGCACATCGTCTAGTGCTCATGCACTCAGCACCCGCCGCAGAGCGAACAACACAGTGCGGAGGATGATGCCACAATGCAGGGATCAAGTGCCCGCCCGAGCCTGCCACACCGCTTTGTGCCGGAAATAGCGCCATCTATCGCATTATCTGTTATCATATCACAAGGGATCTTCGTGGGAATCTCACACAGATGGAATTGTGCAATATGCTGCGATCTATTTGTTATGTAATCTTTGTTCCATCTTTGCGAAGTGTCCAGTGAACTCTGTTTGAAGTTTATACGAATGTGATGAAAGATTTGTTTTGTTGCACGACGTTTTCGTATGAGTTCGGCTTTTAGTTGTGGCAAAATAAAAAATCTCTGTAGCTGACAAATAAATGAAAACGAGTCAAGAAAATTTACTAAATAAACTCAACATACTAAATAAACTCAACGGTCCAAACTAGCAATAAAAATAAATCTTCATTTGGTCCCTCCTTCCCGGACGTCTGCAGGAAGTTTTGTTGAAGTTTGCTAAGGATCCGTCGCAAGCTGCAGAGCAGTGCGGCCGCTTAGTGCACAAAGGAGCATTCTACACGAGATATATGACCGTCAATACAGGAGGGTATAGTTCGTGGCCTCGGGGTTACTCGCACTCATGGATACGAATGGAATAGTAAAATTGATTAAAGATGTAACAGTGTAAAAGTAAAAACTGTCATTGTAGTATGTACCTACTACTATTAGTTTGTAGTAATGTATAATTAATTTGGCCGCCGACAATTTTGTTGACATGAATTACAAATAATAAATTGGGGCTTCATATAAATTGCTGAATTTATTAAATTTTCAAGCAAAATATTATTTAGAAATAATACTATTTAAATTGACTGAAAACTACATCGCAGCTCTGAATGTCTTTATAGTTTACTAGCGGACCCGACAGACTTCGTCCTGTCTGTAGACTATTTTACTCTTTAGTTAGTTAGAAAACGTTTGTATGGGAAAATGTGCGGTTTTTAGGGATTTCCGGCATTTTTTCGATTTTTTCTCGCCGTAAAAACCATCCTTGAACTTCAAAGAATATTTAAAAAAAAAAATGCTAAAATCGGTCCAGGCTTTGTGGAGTTATGCGCTTACCAACACATTTTGCGATTCATTTTTATATATAAGAAGATTAAAAGTTTATACCACTACAACATTGCCCTATCATTTTCCAATGTCTGTAAGGCCATGGTACCCCCCGATACCGCTATGATAGATCGCCCGCTCCATGGCTCGCCCTCACTCCGCCGCGCACCACTACGTTATTCTTCACCACTTTGAAGCGAGCTGGATGCAGTCCTATTGTATTCGCTAAACTGACGGACCATCTTCTTTGCTTATGTAATGCTCTTAGGAGTAATGGTTACAAACATCTTCTTTATCTAGCGTGAATTAAAAATTGTAGTACTGTACTTTTTTTTATTGAATAGCAGACAATATACTGTCATGGGAGTTTTAAAACACTATCGAAGCTGAGTCCAAAGATAGATAATGCCTGTGATAGAATATAATACATCGCTAAATGATTAGCGACCAAAAATAGACAAAAATCGGAATCATTGATGTTTACTAACGAAAAGCACACAATCACATCCACATCAAAACCTATAATAAAACGAAAGTGGAATACCTACCTGGCAAATCTGACAAGCTTGACAGGATATCTGTCGAGATCAAAATGGACCTGCTATTCTATATCCGTTATCTAGTACCCACGACACAAGCGTTTGCTTAGTGTGGGGCTAGATGGCGTTGTGTGCAATGTCCCTAAATATTTATTTATTTATTTATTTTAACTCCGCCGTAGACGGTCCCAAGCTTAGTTTGAGAAAGGAGGAGGGGAAGCGTGTGATCAAAGGGCGTCGCCAAAACACCAGCGCAGACAGCCGTAAAACACGCCAACGCCGAGCAGTAGGCGGCGGTAAGATAACCTATTCGATGTTTGGGCCGCGGAGACCTTGATATATATAGGAACTTGGAATGTGAGAGGAATGCTAGAACCGGGTAAACTCGAAACAATAGAAAGAGAAATGGAAGAGCATCACCTCACTATACTAGGTTTATGTGAGATCCATAAGAAAGGAAAAGGTCACTATACAACTTCGGATGGAAACACAATGTTCTTCTCAGGTCATGATACAGAAAGCAGAAATGGCGTAGGAATAATAATACCACGCAAATATTCGCAATTTATTACGGGCTAAAATATGTACCATCAACGATAGAATAATGTCAATCCGCATAAATTGTAACCATCAGCGCAATCGACAGAACCAGACATCGAACATTTTTATGATACCTTGCAAACCGCACTGGATAGCATATCCAAGCGCCAGATAGTCCTCGTGCAAGGTGACTGGAATGCGAAGATTGGGAACACTGAAGCCGATGATCACCTCCGACACATAATTGGAAAATATGGACTTGGTATTAGAAACGAGAGAGGCGATAGATTTCTGTATAAGCAACAATTTAGCAATAACAAACAGCTGTTTTAAGCACCATAAAAGAAGGTTGTACACGTGGAAATCCCCTGGAGATAGATAGCGAAACCAGATTGACTACATCACAGTCGCCAGTCGATGGAAGTCATCCATAACAAATGTAAAGACATTCCCGGGTGCGGATTGCAATTCTGACCACCAACTACTAGTTGCAGATCTCAAAGTCCGTTTGAAGTCATGCCGAAAGAAAACTAAACCAATAATAATTAGACTGGCAGCTCAGGAGTACGAATTTTTCCAGAAGAAAACTGAACCTGAGTTGATTGAGCCTGCCCTAAATAGTGAAAATATAGACACTGACAGCGACTCGAGAACATTGGATTAAACCAAAATTAGCCGGACTAAATTTTTTATTTTGGTGCAAAACTAACTATAACCTATTCAGCGTTTCTTCAGAACTAAATTAAAAAAGGTTATGGTCATAGACAAATATGAACCAAATTGAGTTGCGTTCATCACGCCATCTAGTGGCAAGTAGTAATATTAGTTTGAAACCTGGACAATAGAGGGAGTAAATAACTAATTACTGCCCAATATTTTATCTGTGTGTATATTATATCTGTATCATCTGGATTTTTTTTCTTTGGCCCTAACTTTGTATTGTGCCAGTTCTCAAGTAAAAATTATCATCTGCATTTATCACTCCCGAGACGTTGCCCTAGCAACAATGGTTTTGTTATTTTCCATTTTTGATTATTATCACCTATGTATGCTAATTTATTTCAATGTTTTCTAGTTAATCTTTAATGATTATTCTTTCGTTCTAATTAACATCTTTTATCTGTAAAATGGTAGTTAGTTTTTAATCCATATAATAATGCTATGTAATTCAAGAAAAACAGGTTCTGGCTTTTTACACATTCTTTCAATGGATAAACTACTGCTGCCACGACGAATTCGATATATCTTTCAGGACGAATTGCGATAACTATTGAAACTGCTGTAACTGAAAGCAGAAATTATTATACAAGCAATACAAATACACGGAACTAAATTCTTCTTGTCTGATTTGACGCTTAGCGATCAAATTTTAGACAGAAATTTCGTTTAATTATGCGCCATCGAATAGCTTTTTGACGTTTTCAACTAAATTGAATGACCATAAACAATTCAGTCGTCTCGATCTAAAA
Organism: Macaria liturata; assembly: GCA_964023185.1. NCBI lineage: Eukaryota > Metazoa > Arthropoda > Insecta > Lepidoptera > Geometridae > Macaria > Macaria liturata. The sequence continues at coordinate 237,103 of OZ026818.1, read as the reverse complement.
ATAGTTTACATTCGTAAAAATAGTTTGTTAGTTCGAATAACAAAACCAGTTTGACAGGGACTAAACCATAGAGTAATATAATATACCAGGAATAGAGAGCCATCTTGTGTAATTTTAATGCCAATCAAATTGAAGCGCCCTCTGCATTTCTTGACCAAAAATAATATTGTACATAGACATACCTACGTAACGTATACCTACATCTTATAAATACAACATCTACCTACACCTTGCTTCTTACATATTTATATACTTATGTTGGAAATTAAAATAAAACGCAAAATATTATTTTACTATTTTGTAATATTAATTTTGCAACGACATTTTGATTGTACCCTCACCATCACATTATAGTATTTTCCCGGCTAACATTGGACACCAACTGAATATTATCACATTAAAAGATATTGTAGCACACTAATTGTTGATATAAACATGAAGAAATCACAAAATAAAACACAAAAAAATTCACACAAGATCTTAGATTTTTCAACCGAAGTTTTCAAAATGTATTTTTTTCAAACGTCAATCAGTGTCATTGACTTTTGTTTACTGGAGTTTTTTTTAATACTGGAAACTACTTGAATCTACGAATTGCCTTTAAAACAAGTAACATTTAATATTTCGACGTATGTAGTGTAGGCTCTATTTCATTTCCATAAACAATTTACAACTCCCGTCACGTAGTACTGCCTGTAAATTGTAAGTAGCAGTGGCAAGTCGTGTGAGCGAAGATACGATTTCTTACCTCTAATGCTAACATCGTCGGAGGAAATAATCTGATTACAGCACTCGTCTGAGAGATCTGTACCACAACACTAGCGGGAACATCACTAGCTGGAATAATCACGCAGGGAATTGAAAGTGATGTAAGCCACTTATGTGAAACAAAACAAGGGAAAACATATTCGTCGTTACAGCCCTTGTCAACTGTTTTTATCGTTGCTTTCCATTTACATTTTTTTATTATAATAAAAGAAAAAGAAAAGAAACGAAAATGGAATTAGCTTAATTTTTACCCGGATAGAAGCACCGTGTTCTTCCAAAGTGATATTAGTAACATTCCCAAGCTTGAAACTACATAATATATATCTCTATATATATATGTATACATGCTACACTACCTAACCAATCAATAATCAAATGAACCTCCACAAGATAGCAAGCAGTATGTACGTATTAACCTCCACAAGATAGCAAGCAGTATGAACGTATTGACTTTCATTCATATTTCAAAAAGAAATATCTCGAACAGAAATCCCATCTGGCTCCAATCTATAACGCAAACAAGGCAGTCTCCAGTGAGATACAAAAGTACGTACAATATGTATGTATTTGTATAGATGGAGGCGAGTACAATCACCGAGAGTATTTTTACATTGCGACCTGTTCTTTGACACAATTTACATATCCCCTTTCATTTCCCATAACGCTACAGATTCGTATACTGGGTTATTTCTAACGTTTGTACTTTTTTTTTTTACAGCATTGCAACGCCTCTGGTGATGTCGAAGTCCCAAGGCGACCGCAATTACTTATTTACAAGTTATTGCATAAATTACGAGAGTTTCTTTACATGTTGCTTTATTACGCCTAGAATAGACAGAATAGGTGTCTCTGGCCATAGTATGAAATGTTTTTATGATAATAATCGAGGGAATATTGCTCCTTTACATCTACTCGTAGCATTTGACATTTGGTTTATTACCTAATAACTTCAATTTCTTTTGTATTGTGGCTACTCTTTCCAATGTAATAATTAACATAACTTATAACAATTAGTTACCAAGAACCCTGTATATGTACGTTTGTGCGAGTGTATGTATGTAGCTTTGATCTGGGAATGGGAAAGCTTTCAGAAATGAAGTATTAATAGGATTTTTGTTATTCCGTGTATTGTGTTTGAGTGACGGGACGCTTTTTGATAAACATGTTGAACGATTTGGTGACATGCGAATACAGTGTGATAATGTCAGAAAATAGACATGTTGCGCTAAAAGCTAGACTCTTTAGATCTTTGTTAAATGTAGAAACACTGGCTTTTTTTTTTCTTCTGACATATTTTTAGTCCAAAGAAGTATGTGGACAAATAAATAGAAGGAGACATAAATATATCTATGTTCTACCTATATCTATATATCTAAAGGGTTCTTATTTAATTGTTTCAGCCAGTTAATTTAGAATAATTTTTGTCACTCTATTTTTGCTTAAATCTATCCCATTTTTGCCACATTTGCCAAATAAATTATTCCAAGTCCCTCGAGCTAAATTAAAACTCCAAATCCAGACTAACATTAATTGAACACAAGGAGAGAGCTGATTCAATTATAATTTTAAAGCTGCGGCTTTGTTAGGCCAAATAAAGTTGTAAGAAAGCACCTTGTCAAATTAATATTAAATTACATTTCATTGACAGGCATAAAAACTAATAACAGCGATTTTCTTTGTGAACCAAAAATTGTTATACGAGTAGTTTTCATAAATTCATGAACAAGAAAATATGAAGCATTCCGATTAAAAACGAACCAGTATATGTTATGCAAAATTATGATAGTTGTTTACCTTAAGTAATACACGAATATAATTAAGTGGAAATTTAAGAACCTACAAAATAATCTAATTAAAAATGGTTGATGATTATTTTATAGAATGTTTCAGTTATGAGATTTTAAATCAATGCAAGAAACCATCCAGTTAAATTAACGTTATCTATATATAAAATCCACTATAAACTATTCATAGCTATATATAAATTGTTATTTTTAACTTCCCAAGGTCACGTAAAGTCACGCAATTCAGCGTAAGTATTATCGTTTTGCTTCATTTGGTCGAGGGCGCGAGGCGGTTAATGAAAACAAGATACCTGGAGAGGCTTCACTTGAAAGGAATATGAGGAGCCTTCTCACGCACTTCAGACAAGTTTCGAGATGGGCCGAGTGTTAGCGTACAGCGGTTAACATTCAGTGGCTGCTTTGCTAAATTGTTCCATCTTTTCTTTTGTAAAATTTGCCTGTAGTTTTTAAGACGCACTTGATAGTAGAAAACAATAGATACCTACTTTAGATAGTTTTTACAGAAATCTTCAGCTTATTTGATTTATATGAGCTTTGTGCTTTTTTTAGTAATGAAATATGATTATTGTATCGGTAGAGTTTAGTAAGTGTGCCAATCCTACAGATTTAATCCAAGCTGGATTAAATCTGTAGGATTGGCACACTTATGATATGTCAAGCCCTAAAATAACCTACATTCTCAGTAAGTCACATAACAGTATGTAAACGCATGTAGTAAATTAAGTGTGTAGGTTCCATTTTTCCATGATTGCGCGAGTGGCGCCCCCGAGCGGCCGTCAGGCGCGGCGCGGTCTCCGGGGAGGCATACACTGAAGAGCGCACTTAGCTCGCACTTGAGATGCTGTACGCACTACGACGCATGTTACAGACGGCTTAAGCAAGGCTTTAGTAATAAAATAGTGCAAGTTATTTTAGTTTTGTATGTTATAATCTTTGGCTACAGTGGTTGTAAAAGAAGCTGGCGTAAAAAAGGATTAAGAAAGTATGCTAAAGTGTATCTATAAACTCTGCCCTTTGTGGGGAATCATAGAAAAATACAAACATGAAAAACATAAATAAGGCCATTGTGTTGAAATAATTTCTACTTGTAGTGATATAACATATAAACACTGTTGTATTTCGGTAATTTGTGTGCTTTATCTAGCTGTCAAGCTTTTAAGAATAAATAAAATAACACTCAGAACTATGAAACTAAGAGAAAACATACGCTACTTTCATAGGAGACTACAATATTCTCGTAGCAGACAACTGCGAGTTATATTCAAACCCGCTGCGTTTCCTAGTCCCAGTGTAGCTCAGTGCTCGTATGTAGTCCGTACGCTAACTTTTGCCGGCGAAGCGATTTACGGTAATAGAAATTTGAGTTATTAACTTTCCGCCGGCGGCGCTGGTGTCGTGCTATCTTTACGATTGTATGCGCCATCTCCCTGATATACTCGCCCCGCTAGACACGGCCGGAGATGCAAATCATAAGAATGATAATAAAAAATCTTTATGGAGAATCAAAACAATCGGTAACTTGTGGATTAATTTTATCGATACGAATGTTTATTTTTATATATTTATTCCATAATAGATTGTAACGTCTCGCGTAACATCAGGCGATTTATTGTCACGCGTAAGCCAATCTAGTTAAAAAAAAACATGTATTTAGTAAGTACTTTTTTCTTGTTAAAATGATTTTAAAAAAAAGTGAGCAAAAATATCAATCAATAAAATCCGTCGTGTTATCTCAAAATACTATTAATAAAAATACAAAGACCTATAACTATAAAATTAAAATTTGAGATTCCAATTTGCCAGTTCCGGCGTGTTCTCCACACCAGTAGCTATATCTCGATAAAGATTTTACTGCTCGCCTCGGGCCCGAACAAACGGCTCTGGTAATAATAACTTCGTAACTAGAGTCTGCCTAATGGGGATCCGATTGTGATGTCTATCGATCCACGGAACCCTGCTGCCTACATTGTACTCCCGGCCTAGATGGTTGGGACATATTGGAACATGAGATTACATTTCTATACCATTTATAAACGAATGTTGTATTCGCTCACGCTGAAATCTCGATATTTTTATGTGATTGAGAATTTTCTTAACTTTTTTTAATAAGACAGTTATATACCAAGACTTTAATCCGCTATAATCCCTGTCTGTTCCCTCCACACATCACTTCCACACGAGAGTTGGTGCTTCAAAGTTCCAAGCCTCTTGATTATAATAACATTTTTGTGCGTTCTCGCGATTTTTCTCCAACTTTCCAACTCCAACCAACTTTTCAGTCACCCGAAAACTGAAAGCGGCTTTTTATAGACGATTATGCGTTTACACAACGTAGACTTAGAGTTGTGCCAACTTTGCTCTTTAGGAATGCAGGGGATCAAAGTTTTATTCAAGAATTCTATTACAAGACATGTTGCGGCTTTCGGTTTCAGCTCTGAATGCTTGTTGTTTATTTCAAACAGACGTGAAATATGAGGACTCGCAGAGCTCATGTTTGTTCTTTTGACTTTGATTATACTCTCACTTAGCATACCTAAATACATGCTTATACAGGGTGACCCGATGAGTACTTGTGACATAACTGTACATTTTTGTACCAGTAAATATTGAAAATTCATATTATCCGTTTGTATGCTATTTATTTGCTAAAGCATCCTAATTAGATTCCAATGTTAAATTTTCTAGCTTTTTCAAAGAAAACACAACATATTTATTGTTCAGTTAAGCAACAGAGCTAGGGAACGAGCCTATTCTGCACAAACAATAAATTCTGCTTCTAATAGATACAGGCAGAGTAATAAGTACATTTATTTTCGTTTTTGTGTTCTTTAGCTACTTTACTGTCCTACAAATTGGGTTCAATAAAAGACTGCTACAAAGATTGCTTTATATTTACCTACTGCTAATTAGATATTGAATTATTGTAGATTAATTAAGATTATCCTCACTGGCCTTAAGAGAAGTCTGTTGAGATATCACTGTATCAGAACGGGTAAGTGCGATACTTGGTATCAGACAAAAAATACAGTAAATAAATTCTTGTTGTAAAAATAAATTTATACGTTACAAAAATATTCAATCAGAGTTTCTTGCTTTGATTTCCGATTCCTTGCAGACAGCGTTGGATCCTGATTTGGTAGAATTGAAGGTAGATTTGTAGCTTGTTGTGGCTTCCTTGCACACGCTCCAAGCACTGCCTGAAGCGAGCATTAATTCAGGCAAGCCGCGAGATTGATTGCAGCTGCTTTATGCCTGTCGAGAATAAAAACGAACTAGCTTTTAGCCTTGTAATGAATTACACGGTTTTGATTTTAGGTCTCTTGGGTTGTGGTGTGGAGAACTTTGCTTGGAAGTTGATCGTGATTACTGTTGTTTGGTTGGTTTATTAGTTATTTTGTGTTGAAATATGAAGTATGAGCAAAAAAATGTGGCATACGAATACTATAATGTGACAATCTAAGTTTAAAGCTGTTTAAGAAACAAACGTAGTTATCATAAAAAATTTAAAAAGTAAAATGCAGAATTGGTCTAGGCACTGGAGCGATATAACCTAATTATATCGAAGGCCAAGGGAATGAATATTGAAGGCGGAGAACAATTGAAGTGCATAAGTAATAGCATTATTTCGCTGGGAAATTTTCTTTGCACAGATAAAAGTAGGGTGTCCAGACCATGAAAGAAATGGGAATGTAACTCAAGGAGACTATGTTTACAAAGTTTTCTTATGACGGTCTTAGCGGTGCTAGTGTTACGTAATGTCCAAATTCTTTAGCGTCAAATGTAAAAACATAAAATAAGTGTCAGCATAAATTAATTGAATAGAATAGCGATTATTAGAGTGACAATTGAAATTGAATTGAAATTGATTAGAGTGACAGGAATAAAGTAGAAAACAATACATGGTAGATAGTGGTGATGGTGATGGTGATGGTGATGGTGATGGTGATGGTGATGGTGATGGTGATGGTGATGGTGATGGCTTTTATTTAGTATTAGCATGAAGTAGTATTATTCAGTATTCATTGTTGTTTAGTTGTGTCATGCAAGGCTGCAGAGTAGTGGTATGTAATAAACATTTAGATAAGATAGGTATATCGCATCTCAGTTCTAACAGTTTTAATCTCCAGTTCTTGTACGATAGGTTATCGTTTGCTTTCATTACTAATTTATATCTCAATAATATGCTAATTGTGGCCACCGTGTAGTTAGGTATAAGTATAGGTAGGTATATCGAAGGGCAGTGAGGTGCGGAACTGGACCGAGGCATTTTTCAGCACCGCGCGCCTCCGCGCCGGGGGGGGGGGGGGGGGAATATTCACTACCACTATATTATTTTGAAGCTGATAAAAATTAAATGAAGTTTCAAATTTGTTTGATATGAAAATCAAGAATTTTATCCACAAAAATACAGTAAGTACTTCTAGTTTATCTATCATTCGATGCCTTGAGAACGACATACACTATAATTGTACTGTATGATGTAAATTTGTAAAAATTGTTAATAGATATTTATATTTATGAAGATTTTTATTAATCTAAACTTTTCCAAATATTGTTTTTGTAATAAAAAACAAGTGCAAATACTTAGAAGGTAGATCAACAACTCTCGCTATTTATAATCTACTTGACTTGGTGCTAAATAATATTAATAATAAAAAAAAACCTGTGGTTTATTTTTAGATCTCAGCAAAGCCTTTGATTTTGTTGACCATGTTATTTTAAAAATAAAACCTAGATAAATAAGGTGTCAGAGGCCCGGCTCATGAGTGGTTCAAATCATACCTGAAAGCTTCGATCAACAATAGATCGAAGCCTGAAAGATCGAAAACAGGTAACTCGCATCACTCAATATGATAAAGTATCGAACTGTGTTATTGATTGAATAATAAGAATAAGAATAAAATCAATTTATTGGGACACGAAACAACAAGAAATACACAACACAATAAAATATAAAAAAATATACAGGTACACGTTTCGTGCCACAATCCGGCCCCAACTCAGCATGTGCTGGATGCAAGCATCCAGCGCTGGCCTTCCATTGGGACCGGCAGGTGACATCACGCACGTTAATAAAAATATAATACGCATAACAACACTAAACATTATAAATTAAAACATACACAAAAAACAGCAACACACAATATAACTAATACTTGAAAACATACAAAAAAACTAATAATAAAAATAATTTTATTTTAACAATCACAAGGCACTGGTGTCATTCTTTAGAGGCGCTTGCATTATTTGATGATTAAAAATAAAATTCTTTAGTTTAGTCTTAAACGTAATTATACTAAGCGAATTCCTTATCGGCGGAGGGATATTGTGATTCAAATGAACGAGTTACCTGCAATGGTGTCCCTCAGGGGAGTATATTGGGACTGTTGCTATTCCTCATCTATGTGAACGACCTCCCGAGCGTCATAGAACACACTATTATTCTTTTTTCAGATGACACTACAATAATACTAAAATGTAAGAATATTCCAAATTTAATAAACGATACTGAAAATTGCCTCACAAAAATATTCGTTGGTTAGATATAAATAAATTTAAAATAAATCTTAACTAAACTAAACTTATTAATTTTTAGACATTACAGAGTACAAAAAATAACATTACCGTAAAATATGGAGATCACGTTTTAGAACAAGTAAATTATACAAAATTTTTAGGGATTAACATTGATGCCCACTTAAGGTGGGAGAATCATATCGATATGATAACGAATAGGTTGCACAGTTTTTCTTTTGCACTTATATAGGAGGTTGCGACGGTGTGCTCCTATAGACACTGTCCTATCCGTATATCACGCCTATGTGGTATCAGTGATTCGGTACAGTATCATAGCATGGGGGAATGCAAGCGCTGTGGAAAAGGTTTTTATAGCACAGAAAAAATGAAATGGGCTGAGTCTTGCCAACCTATTTTCAAGTCTCGTTGTCTCTTAACTGTTCCGTGTATATACATTCTTGAAATAGCTAAATTCGTGCGGACTAATTCATCTCTGTTCCCTGTCTATTCTAGCCTGAGCAATAGCTTTGTCACTCAGGAGCAACTTAAAATGCCGGTGCCTTCGTTAGAGTTGTTTCGAAAAAACTGCATTTACATGGCCCCACTCATTTACAATTCCATTCCTAGTCATTTACTAGAATTACCCAACCGCAGATTTTACTCGGAGTTGAAAAAGTGGTTAATAAGTAAGAGTTTTTATACAGTAAAGGAGTTTCTAGACAAAACAGCTTGTAGATTTCATGTTTACCACGAAAAATAATAAAAAATAATAGTACATTTAATGAATTTTTATCAAGTAACTTCCATATGAATTAAAAAAAATATTATATTTGCGTACCTTATGTGAGATTGTAATGGTGAAACTTTATATTGATTAAAATCTACTGTACCCATTTTACATGCGAATAAATGACATCTGAATCTGAATCTAGAAAATAATTTTGATAAAGCTGAAACCTTAACACAGCTTTTCTTGCAATGCCGAAAAGAGAAAAATTCTTGGCATTATTTTACCCCTTGTTAATGTTTTATTCAAAATCTACATTTTCTATTTAAAATTTCTCCTTTGTACAATCTAAAAAGAGGCTTTTTATAATAAAAACAAGCGTTTTGGTGTTTTTTCTCCGGGATTAACGCCCTGAGCCCGGATATAGGAAATTGGAAAATTGTAAGCACAGAAAATAATACGGTATTACTCGTTGCTTACAGTTTATTAATGGCGGCTTCCAATTTGATGAGGTTGTTGAAAAATCAATCAGTTCGGGGGTTAAGCGGGTGAAGGCGCACACCCGCGCCGGATGGGTTACCGGCGCGTTACATCTCCGTACCGGGCTCGTGTTCTTTCACTCATAAACTCAGTTTTACGTCCGATCGAGCATCGATGCTGTTTCACATTTTTACGACGCAAATTTTATAACTGACTTCCTCGGAGTGGAGTCAATAAACGTTTGTTAAATAAGGAGCTTTAAAACAAGGCGCATTGTTATTCAACCATTCACCTTGGTGTGTATTTTTCGTCTTTGATCGACGCTACTAAAAATGCAAATGAAATTGCTTCGGATCAATACTTGATTTAGTCGGTTTCGAAGTTGATTCTGCAGCATCAAAAGAAGGAACAGAGACAAAGGATGTTTTGCTTTAGGAAATATTTTTCCACGTGCATAATAGCGCGAGATATGAAAGCGTCTGCAAATAGTCCTGCGCCGCCGCCGCCGGGGGGCGCTGCCAGCCTACAGACACAAATTTTTCATTCATCGTGACAGGTAGCCCTATCTCTGTTTGCATCCTATTTAAAACTCCCTCGGACAGTTAAAAGGAGTCAAAGAAAAGCCTATCTTTTCCGTTTACACGTTTGCTCTGCCAACTTGGTCGGCGACCCGCCGACTGCACGTGTGTGTGTGTATGTGTGTGTGTGTTGGCGAGCTGGCAGTGTGCGTGTGGCGCTTTCATCCAGGGATGCCACTGCCCCAGTTTTGAGTTTTTCATAAAGGTTGTTTGTGGAGGCTTTCAGGTGCTAATTAGGCTTGCGATCGATATGAGCTTTCTTTGTGAAAAAGTACGCCGTCAAAGTTTAATGCGAATAACTTTTGCCACAAAACTGTAGGTACTTACAGATTGTTTTTTGAGTTGCCAACATTTTTCTGTAGCTGTTTAAAATATTACCGTGACTGACATCTTTTCACGAAAATCGGTATAAAAATAATTCAAATAGATTCTTGCATCACCAGACAAACTGATTATTAAATTTAGTGTTAAAATACTCACAAAAAACTAGCTACAGCTTATGACAGGTAGCCCTAAGCAATCGTCTCAAAAGATCTAAAGTGTGTTACACACGTGTGTGTATGTTCACAGTACTGGTAGTAATGTGAGTTGTCGCCGCTCGGCCGCGAGATGGCGCTGTGTGCACGTCATTACTGCGAGTGCGACTCCAGAGACACTCATAAAGCATTCAATCGACAATCTGCGGGTAGTCAGTCATCGAGCCTCTATCTTGGCTTATAAATAGTAATGAAATTATCTGTTTGCAATCTTAATTATACTCATTTTTATAACCCGCTATTCTAGTGGCTCTTATAAAATGTCTGCTCATATTAGTGTACGATTGTGCGTGTGTGAGTGAGTGCCTTCATTACTTGCCTACACTGTTTGTTGTCATACCACTTGAATTTGTACACAAATTGAGGGTGGTTAGATATTGAATTAAAAAAAGCATTGTTTATGTAACCTAGCTCATAAGACGTAACTATAATTAAACTAGATATATACTGGGAGATGACTCTGGCCTCGTAACACAGCCTAACGGCTACCACGAGGTCAGAGGATTCCAAACAATTTTGTGACATAATTTATTTGGCAAATAAATGATTTTGTATTTTGTATTGTATTGTATTCAACTTACCTTTGAAATTAATTTGTTTAATTGTATAACAAACACGGAGGTTATTAAGTCCTGAAGCTTATCTCCCGAAGAGATCAAAGGCGTCGAGTCGGTAGCTAATTGACTATAGTTCTGATATGACGGCTCCGCCACTAATCAGTATCTAACATCAAACCTTGACACATTTCAAATAATCATACCGAAATCTTCAAGTGTAGCGAACGGAGCGAAATAGGTGGATGGATGTTCTATGACGGGTCCCGCAGAGGCTTGCGCGGCGCGCGGAACAGTGTACCCCGAGACACGGCGACGAGCGGACGTGTCGCGCGCTCTCGGCTCCTGCCGCAATCGCATCGAGCGAACAGTGACATCTGATTCCCAAATAAAGCCGACTCAGTGACAGTGCGAGTGTCTGTGTGTGCATCGCTGATGCCTTGTGAATGACATGTGCCGTGAACGTGGATTGAACCGCTCAGGTACACTGATTTTGTTCATTTAACGCCTAGAATTTGCGTCCTGGTTCAGAGGTAGGTGCTGTATCCCTAATTTATGTATGAGCCAGCTTAGGGTAACCTTCGCGAAAATTAAATGCATACGTGAAAGGGTCTAAACGGCCGTTTATGTACGAGTATGCAATCAGAAGGAAATGAAACTTCGATTGTTCGGCGTTTCCCATTATACAGTCATCGTGAGTGTGCACTGTTCTACCGAGTATGTTGAAAGAAAAATGTGTTAATGTACTCAAATAATGGAAAAGAAACAAGGCGAAGACTGCGTGCGAAATATTATTCATACTTTCAGGATTCTTTATTTATGTTATGTCCCACGTTAGGCGCCAAATATTTTTCTCCACATTTTTATTTACAAATCCCTACGTTATCATTAAAAATGTTTTTATAAGGTATTTATCTAAGGTATCGTGTATTCTTGTATTTTAACGTTTAAAACTAATTATGTTTATTTTTTAATTAATTTATTAATTGTTTCAATTCAATTAATCTAATATTATACGTTGAGTACAAAGGTACTTTTATATTTTTGTGGATATTAAACAAAAATCAGTTAAAAATTTATAGAATTTATTTAAACAAAAAAGAGTAATAATCTATGAAAATAATTACTACAAATTAAGTAATAAAAAGATTAGTGAAACAATGTTCTGAATGACAAAACATAAAATTCTAAAGTAAAACATTACTTCGCCAAAAGAAAGCTTTTATGCAAATGTAAATCCGAGTAGTTGGCACTAATTTAAGTGAATGTTATGAATGTTTTCTGGCCGCAGTAAAAGACCCGCAATTAAAATGTGGAAGTACGTACAGCTACGTTTCGCTAACATTTCACCGAGTATAAAAACGTTTGGGAGCACCAAACAAACCTTTCAGGCGTAATATTACGTACACAAAAACGCACTTAAGCATTCCTGCCATATTGTGTACTCGGCAAACATTCCAAATATTTATTCCGACGCGACTTTAACTCCTTTATCGCTTTTCAAAGAGGAAAAATGTTAGCTTGAATTTATAGCGAAAAGGACTATTTGTAATTATGTAACCAAGCTGCGTCTTGCATTCCGACTTACACAAACATATTTTTGAATGGCGGAATTCTGAAATAAGAAGTGTTAAAATAATTTTAAGCAATTATCACAATTATTTTGTGATTGATATTAAATGAGTGTGAATGTAATGGAATGTGTATTTGTTAATAAGAAACAATGTAACAATGGATGTCTTCTGTCATATAGACAAAACGGTAAAAGTATTTACTTACTCCGTGTCTTCCATTTGCTTTCAAAACTATAAATATAAAAAAATACAACATATTGTTAATAAATCATTTAGAGATTAGTAAAACAGTACATATCTAAATACCCTAATGCAGGGCTAACACGATCTGATCATGAAATTGTTTCTAATATAAATAATAATTTGGAAAACTCCAGAAAGCAAGTATTCATAGCAAAGTTAAAGCCAAACATTATAATACAGTTATATACAGTCTTACATATAAAAATTTGTATGTATTAAGTCCCATGATTTACTTTCAAACTCCGAAACCAAACCCTCCAAGTGCGTAGTTCCATTATCCCGTGTGAAGTTCCCATGTCATCATCATGCAGTACAAGCAGCCTATATATATATATATATTATATACCTTCAGTACACGCACAACATCAACTAGTAAACTAAATCTACACAAATCGTAACATTCGCCCTGAACTTGCCAACTCCTAATCGAAACCATGTTACTTGTAAGTATGTTAGGGAATCTAGTTGGCAACTTCTCGTGTTTGTAATCAATGATTAATTTGACGCCCCCGGGGCGCGGGCGACACCCTCGACTTGCCGTACTCCTCGCTTAGACCTTGTTTGCCGACCTTTGAATTAATTCTGTCCAAAACATGTTTTCTAGAAGGAACATGTAACTCATGGAAGATGTAACTCAATCTACGCTGATCGCATTTTATCTACAAATTAAGTAGGAATCATTACTAGATCTCTTCACCATCATGCGTATTGTCTTAGTCCTGTATTTATAAACGGCTACATATAAGTACCATTCAATACGGAACAAGACAAACTACTCAGCAAGCTACGTTATTGTTCTAGATATACTTAATACAAATTTCTAAAATGTTTATACCTATAGGTAGTTACTGAAAAAAGACTTGCTACTTTGTAAAGTCGATACCAGGCGTAAATAACGAAGCAATACCCTATAGGGATATATAGGGATATATAGGGAACATAATCAACTTGCTTGCTATAAGTTTACCAAGTTTTAATTGGTAAAAAGTAAGGTAACGAACGTGCAATATGGGAAGTTGGATAAACTGTTAATTAGAGATGAGAATAAACTGAAACAACCTTGAGATGATTCTTCGATACTCATTTCTATACTACCAACACGAAAATTAAGTTTCTACTTTTATGATAATTACTTTTGGACAGGCAGGTTGTGTGTATTATATACTTATGTATTATAGAGGTAAATACTTACTCGACGTATAACGATGCCAACAGATCAAATATTTTGTTTACCGATATATGTAGGTTTTAGTCACATGAGTGAAAAGTGTTATATCTTGTTGTATGTCTGATAATATATTTAAAGAATCAACTGTAGACCTGAAAAAATAAAAGTAGGTGAAATTAAAATGTTACGAGTGTAGTTTCAGGCTATGATTTCCCCACAAGTTGATTCAAGTAGGCCCACCTAAGTCCCGCTTGTCTCGGCACTCAGCGCTCAGCGCTCGGCGCTCAGTGCTGAGGTCCCACAATGGCGTATGATTTACGCCGCTCGCTAATTACCGCGGCACCCTGTCATCCATTACCGGGCTTGTACCGTAAAACTGTCAAATTCTGCCAACTTGTCGACAATGGATCGGGGACGTGGGACGACGCGACGCCCTTTTTGCGACGTGAGTGCAGAACTGCCTGAGAGGAGAAGTGTTTTTTTTTATTGTTCGTATCGTGAGCCGATTAATGTATACGTAATTAGTTTTTAGGACCTGGTCAAGAACAGGTTTTTGTATCAAAAACACCTGAGACGTATTTATTATGTTGCATAAACGTATCATAATTGTAGTTGGTGTTAGCTTTAACGTATTAACGTAATATATTGTGCTGTATTAAAATTACACTGCCATGCAGCTATTATCTGAGGTAACTACTTAATACAACATTAGTGAGAAACATTTGTCGTTTTCTCACAAAAGTGTGAGGTGTTTCACAAAGTATGTACACAAGTCATACAAATTCATTCATTACACACAAGTACTGTAGTACACAAGCATGTAAAGCATGGCGTGCGTGAGCCCGATACTACAGGGATACTGAGGAAGGAATTATTAACAACTAGCTGTGCCAGCGACTTCGTCCGCATGGAATAGTTATTACCATAAAAACGGTTCTAGTGAGTTAATCTTCAAAGATAGACATATACCTACTGTTGCAGACATTTTGTTAGATCATTTCATGAGAAATAATTCTTTCATACAATTTTTTTTGATATCTTTAACCGTTTTCGCAGCACACGCAACGGAAGCCCTCAAAGATGAATAATTTTCCCCGTTTTTTTTCACATTTTCCATTGTTTCTTCGCTCATATTAGTTGCAGCGTATTTGTTATATAGCCTAAAGCCTTCTTCGATAAATGGTCTATCCAAAACAAAAAGAATTTTTTAATTCGCACCAGTAGTTCCTGAGATTAGCGCGTTCAAACAAACAAACAAACTCTTCAGCTTTATAATAGTATAGATATAGATAAGAATGTCAATATAATCGGCAATGTTATTATAGCAGCCAAGTAACAATGTTATTATAGCAGCCAAGTAACAATGTTATTATAGCAGCCAAGTAACAATGTTATTATAGCAGCCAAGTAACAATGTTATTATAGCAGCCAAGTAACAATGTTATTATAGCAGCCAAGTAACAATGTTATTATAGCAGCCAAGTAACAATGTTATTATAGCAGCCAAGTAACAATGGATTTTGACAATTTTCACTACAAATACTGCAATTTGAATTAATTTAATATATATTGCTATCCTGCCCAATGTTAAATAATAATGCACGTCAGTTCTTACACAATGTTTTATGATGAACCCTGAGAACCGTTGGCATGCTAATGGACTATTCCCGGCCAATTTCTTAGTCTTACTAACCAACTTACAAGTTTCCGTCGACGTTAATTCTACAATTTCTTAATAGCTTTCTAAACCCAAATGACATAAAACAAAACCTTATTTTACATGTAACTCTGTAGCTATCAAGGCTACAATCTCGCTATCACGGCCGTGTATGGTGTGGTGGCATCACTAGCGCCATCTATCACATACCATGGCACTAGTTTAGTGTGTAGTGCAAACCTGGACAAACTTACGATGCTTTGCCTTTACCTACTGGCTTGTTCAACTTTTTCTTACAAGTTTTTTACTGACTTTGAATCCCGTTTTATGTAGCCTGTGATTTTTGATACAACAGTTGATAAAAATAGTGTTTAAAATTTCAATAGCGACCTAAATCTAAAATATTAATACTTTTGGCAAATTATCACATTTTGGGAGTCGAATTCGATTGTTTGTGGTCATTTCTCAAAAAAACATGGCTACGTTCCGTATAAAATATATAAGAGCATAGAAGTATAACACATAGAAACCGAGTCAAATAAAATATAATAAAATAATGTAAATATAAGGGACGGCATTACGGATGAAATGTTGCCAACAAATAAAAAAAAAACCTCAAACTACATAGATTTGTTTTAAATGTGAAATACTACTTGTAATCACTCAATTATGTTTTTTTAATATTATACCTACATGTGAAGGATATAAATAATAATAATATTAAAAATTGGGTTTGCTTTCATATTCCGTCAATAATATTAAGGAAACATAACTAGAATCATTGTATGAGTATTATAATTAGAGTTCGTATATTCGGATCCATATTTAAACTTGTTTTTTTTTTGCCAGAGTATGAAAGAAAATTATGTAAAAAAGAATTAGCGAAACCGGGCTAGCCGTTCAGGCGTTTTATTATTTATAAATTATGTGAGTACATTTTTTTATTAAGTATTAAACTAATTTTTAAAAAATATATAAATTGTACAAAATGCAGACACCTATCACCTGTACTAGAGTTTTTCATTTCAATCTAAATTACAGTACATACTTTTAGTAATCTAGATTTCCCACCACTTTGAGATTATTTTTTGTACCTAGCAACACGATTTTATGAATGTGTGCGTGAACGCCCAAGTAATAACGTGATGCACACACACAAACGTACGTTAGTTTTGGTTACGTTTTCTGGCAAAAAGTTTAAAGGGACTTACGTTCTACGTGTTATAATTCTATGTATAAAAGTATAAGCAACATGGGTAAAACAAAACAACAATTTACACTAAGTAACTTAAAAATTCAAATATTTCGGTCTAGTACTTGAGGCCGCTCTTAAGATCTCTACATAGATTAAAGCCTAGTACTCTACTAAACCCAGGTCTGATTACCTTTATTTGTAATTCCATTTGTAACTTATTGATAAAAGCGTAGTTTCCTCAATTCATTTTGCTTAAGTGTTTGTTTGTTTATTCTAGCAACACTCCATGGTATAACCCGCGTTAATCAGGGATTAAAAGAAGCCTATTAGTTAATCCGGATCTTAGTTGCCTTAATTATTACCTGATTTACTTGATATCGGTTCAGCTGTTTATGCAATAAGGATTAACACAGCAGTGTACATACTCGTAGAATAATACATACACAGCTTCACATAATATGATAGTATATACATACATGTCCGATTTCAGATAATTATAAAACATACAACTATAGTGCGGGTTTAGCAATTGTCAAAAATTCACTCTTTCATAATTATAACAATACAATACAATACGATTTACTGTACGACTTATTATCTGTTATGTCGTACGTGTGAAGTGCAAGTAATAAAATATGATTCAGAGTAATAGTGAGAACTCCACTGTCATGAAAACGTGTTATAAATGTATGAATAACATGATAAAATTAAAATAAGTTGCTCATTCTTGTTTCATTATAGATGAGTCAAGCCAGTGCCTGTCTGTAATTTTTTTTATCTGATTGTCTCGTAACGTCGTCAAGTGATAACACCCCGTGTCAGCAAGCAGCAGGCTTCAGTTGAGCGCGACAAAGCCTCCAGCTCGCCGCTCGTTATTCAGCACTTTACTGGCACTTCAAGTGACAAACTGATCTCTAATTTATTAGTCCACCTTTACACACTTTGTACTTAGCTTGTTAAGTGTTTCCAACGATTTCGAAACTTAACATCCAACTTTTGAATAAATAGAACACTCGAAACTTTACCTCTTTGAATGTTGTATTTAATTGCTTGGATCAGATAGTTTAATGTACAAGATTTAAATATTTACTAAGTAGTTGTTTTTGGACTTGAAGCTTCATTTTCATATTATGATCCTTTGATCATCCATCCCATCCATTGATTTACTCTAATAAGGCGTTATGATTTTCTTGGTATCGAAGTCTTTGTGTATGTTATAGTCTGAGCCGCTACTTTCATTATAATAATAAAAAATATTTTGACGATGTTGTGGTATTTAATTTATATTTGTAAACCAAATTAATTTTGTAACAATTAGGTTACAGAAAGTTAGACTCAAGTGACCCTAAAACCTACCTATTTCTAACTCACATAAGTAGTTCCAATATGTTTTGCTAGTACGAGTAAAGAGGCGGTATACCCCGCAGTATGAAGGGCGCCATACACCAGCAAGTTGTAAAACATTAATGACAGCTAAGTGTTCGGGTCCTGTTGTCTCACCCCTGACCCTCTCTCGATAAGCCCCCCAGACCTTTACTTCCAATGTTCACCTAAACTTGCGCAAAACTGTTCTCGAATCAAGCAGTTTCGCTCGCAAAATGAAACTAATTAAAAACATCCTCATCCAGGTAGCTTTCACTATTTGCTTAACCCTATCCCATTATGGCGTTAAATTAATTTATTATACCTTATTATTTGTAAAGGGTGTATGGAGGTGCCCCCTAGCGGCTGTGGGCCGGCCGGCCGGCCGCGGCCGCGCCGGGACGAGCACGCGGCGAGTATCTTTATGAATGTAAGTTATGACCGCATCCGTCTCTATGTTACGACCTTTGCAATGATCAGATAGCGCGCCGCTCGCACTAAACACATAATAAACATTCGCCGGAGGGTCGCTCGGACCCACCTTCTGACTCATTGCGCCTCATTCCGCCCGTTATTGAAGGGTTATAAGGCCTTACCTACCTCATACATTAACCTTGATTAAATGAAATACCGTTACTCGTAGCTTTTTGTAATGGAGTAGTTATCAGTCGATTTGTGAGTGGGCTGCGTAGATACACATCGCAGGCATGTGAGGTGCCATGGGCCCGTACTGGCCCTGACCATGACACGACCCTCATAAATCGCGATAAAGGCTTATTTCAATCTGAAACATTCCACTCCCGGATTGAAATTCCCAATTTGTAAATTGCAGAAATAATTTTATATTATCTCGTTCCGTGCTGCAAAAAGGTATTATTTTCACGTAGAAATAAGGCCGCAAAGGGCGGCGAGGAATGTACCATTAATTAAAAGTTGGCCGGGATCACAGCCGGCAGAACACATAATTGCTGGAAAACATCAAAGGCTTTTTGACCTACGTCGGATGAGAATGAGATTTTACCGCCTTCCCTATATTTGGAGAACAAAAGTTGTGTTCTCTATGTGTCCATTCACGTGTCGCCCATTGTAAATGACATCCAACTGAAGTCAGTACGCGCCAAATTCATTCATTTACACGTGGTTTGGAATTTCGTTTGAGCATTTGTTTGACTACCTGGCAAAATATCTGATTTCAAAAATGTACTCGTATTCAGGTGAAATAAAAACATCTCTTATTCGTCAAATGAAATCTTAAAAAGTGACACAGTGAATAGTCGGCGTTCACACAGCCATATCCGCAAAACGTATTTAAAACGTGTGCAAATTTCCCGGCAGTTACCTGCCAGTAGTGCTAACTAGTAGTGCCATACCAGCAGAGCCATGTTAGTAGTGCCAGCGCCGCTTCGTTCTGGATGTGTCAACGGAAGAACATTCCAGTCTCGGGATGCGGACTGCGACGTCCGGGGTAGTTTGAGAGATAGCGAATAATTTAATTATTGCCTTAAATTTGTAGTCTTTAAATTAACTTGCATTAATAAGACGAGTTAGGAGAATTAAAGACCCTCTTCTTCATAGTAATACACCTTAGTAACAGAACTTAATGATAATAACAATAGAACATTATATATCCATGCATTACTCACAGATCTGTAACTTAACTATAAGACTTGGATTTAATTACTCTGTATTAATTCATTCGTCCTAAAAACAAAAGAGTTTGTTCATGAACACTATTTGCATTTTTTTAATATATAATAGCACGATTCTCTAGAAAGTTAATAAGAACCGATTCACTTTCAAGACCGCCATATCCTACCTCCCGCCCTACACTGGTGTTAGTATGCAGCAGTAGTACCACGCGGCGCCACGAGCGGGCGAGGCGCTGCATTCGTCAGCAAACGCTGTATTACACACGTTGCCCTTGTAACGCATATCTTATAGCGGGATGAAAAATGGTACGTTATAAGCGAGTCATAGCTTTAATGAGAAAATTTAAGGTGTGTATGTAAGGTGGTTGACGATTAAGAAAAAAAGATGTAGTGGAATTTATAACTATAAATCCATAATAATAATCATAATAATAATAATCATTTATTTAAAAACACATTTCATGAACACAGTATTCTAATTATGTTACAGTATGTCATACAATGTTGCTATTAACAATTTACATTAATACAATTTAATGTAGGCTGCACAGAATATTTACATTATGTGTCCTGACTACTGCTGTAGGATTCCCTGTGTTGCAGTAGCCAGGGTTCTTCCGTGGGAACTAATATTATTAGGAGAGTAGGTATATCTATCTAAACAACACAATACAGAATGACACTTATGTTTATGTTCTATCCTATATATATTTATTATTAGTAATTTGAAATATTTCATTAGGTTATAATAGAATGAATACATTAATAATAGAATTAAAATTATAATTATGACTTCAATTACATTGCAATAGTAATAAGAGAATGTGATTTTAATTAATCTTTAAGATCGACAACAAACAAGTCTTGGGCGCTAGTAAGTTTTTTAATATCCGTATGTTAGTATTTGTATTTGTGTGTAAGATGTCGAGAAGTGCGCTTGTTGCGTGGTGAGGCTGAATACAGCCAGGCAGTGAAGCTGGGGTGACAGCCCCACCACATGTGTTTGAATCTATGTGTATGTGTATGTATGTGAGATCTGAGTGTGTGAGTATTTGATTAAGTGCGTATATAATAAATGTCTAAGTGTAATATCAAATTGTGAGATAATTGACGCTATTGAAACTTACCTAATACAGCTTTGATTGATTAATTCTTCTGTCGTACTACTATTACTATTAAAATTTATCCACCGGCAGTATTCTCTGCCCCCGAGTATCCAGGCAGGTAGTCCCTGTCTGTGTATGGACACGTGGACAGGATTAGGAGCTCCTCAACGACCACTCCGCCATTTTGTCATATGTTCATATCGAACGATATACGGGGCTTTGTGCTTAGTACCAGTACACGTGGAGAATGCACGATACATGGAACTGTGTTTTGTCAGTTAGTCAATGTAGATGTTTGAGTGCTATAAAAAGATCATTTTTGATTAATTGTTTTTATAACTAAACTAGCTGGTGCCCGCGACTTCGACCGCGTGGAATAGTTATTACCATAAAAACGGTTCTAGTTAGTTAACCTTAAAAGATAGACATATATTGTTGAAGACATTTTGTTAGATAATTTTAAGAGAAACAATTCTTCCATTCATATTTTTGTGATATATTGAACCGTTTCCGCAGCGCACGCAACGGAAGCCCTCAAAGATGAATAATTTTCCCCGTTTTTCCCACATTTTCCATTATTTCTTCGCTCCTATTAGTTGCAGCGTGATGTTACATAGCTTAAAACTTTTCTCGATAAATAGTCTATTAAACACATAAATAATTTTTCAATTCGCACCAGTAGTTCCTGAGATTAGCGCGTTCAAACAAACAAACAAACAAACAAACTCTTCAGCTTTATAATATTATTAAGTATTAAGTATAGATGAATTATTGTATAATTAAAATGTGTGATGTCTAAATAAGTTTATCTATTATTGATTATGTATAAATTATTACCACCTGCCTCAATTCACTAAAGGTCCAAAGTGAAACATATCACTGTTTTACTGCTTTCTATGGACAAGCTTTCATCATTGAAGCTTTAATTCTAAACTGATCAAGTTATATGTCTTAGTACCGCAAAAACAATCAAAACAAGCCCCATTACAAAATAACCCTGTATATCAATTACATTAGTAACAAGTTCTTTCATCAAAGCCTAGCATTAGTCCCTTAACAAACTGCAAGTGCGACCGACTGCGACCTGTCAGCTGGACTGTACGCGATGGAATAATTAAGGAGATAGCTTCTAGGAACTCACCGGTAACTGGCTTGTACGACTACATGCTGGGGTTACATGACGCTTTTACCGTGGAAATTGAAGAGGCTACCACATTTTTTTAAATCTTAGTACATTCACTCTTGTTTTAAAGGTTATTTGTTTTAAATTTAGCTGTACGCTCAGTAAACGTGGAAGCAAACTGCTTATACCCGGAAGTAGCACATGCCAATAGATGTTTTTCTAAACAAGCGGTTAATTGTTGTAACGATGCTTCAATAAAAGCTCGTCGTGGTTCCGTGCGCGTGGTTTGTTTTACACACTACTATACTTTGTAGTTTTCATACTTACAGATTGTTTACTGATATTGCAATATCACAAGTCAATCCATCATTATTTTTGCTGTTTTACCAGGGTCAACATATAATAGGCCTGATTACGAAATGACTATTAACTGAATAAATGAATGAGGTTTAATTGTTGTGAAATAACTCATTGTTTTCCCGTCGTTCAGCTTGTGACCAGTTTACTAGCCAGTTACTGTGCGGGGCGTGGCCGCTACAAGCTACATTTCAATTGACAATACGGCGGCGGTAGTCACTTCATTATGTAATGCAAGGGTAACGACTATATTATTTCAGTAAGTTGTCTGATTTTTTTGTGATGATTGATTCTTTGTTCTTTTTATTTGCGTTCATAGAAGTCGCAATAGAGTATTAATTTTCCCTCTTTATTTCCATTTTTGCTTCTAAATTTTTAAATTGTATTTATCGAAGAAAATATTCAAGGTTAAACGCTAAATAACTTAACTAGTATAAAATGTCCCATTGTTAGTAAAATCAGTTGAGCTTGAAGTTGGGGTAGTGAGGGTCACCGCGCGACCATACTCGATAGAAACTGAAGGTCGAGGGGCAATCGCTCACCACAAATGTGGTTTCGACGGAAAACAGAATATAATGTCTTGTTGTTTGTAAACTTTGTGATGTTTGCCGCGTGATTGTAAACAGATCATGATGTTGATCAGTCACTAAGCTGACAGTTTTTGTACTGTTCAAGGCGTTTATGTACACGTGTTGTGATTTACTGGTACTCGTATCTTTATCTAAAAGACTAAGCATAAAATTTAGCGATTTTACTTTTCAAGGCGTATTTAGTCATCATACTATTATACATATAAGCAAAAACGAGTTTATTGGTTAGATACGAGATGTTGGTTGATATATTCCTTATGAATTTTGATATGTGGAGCTTTGGATGTGGTTGACATTTGATGTTTCACTCTGTGCTGTTTATGGATTTATCTAATCATGTGTACTCGCGTTGTATTCATATTTAAATACCATAACCAAGACAAGAATAAGCCAAGACTAGACAGAGTTGATCTAATTTAACCATTTGTTTAAATCCCAAGTACCAGATACCTACTAGCAATGATCTTGAAACCTTATACCTCGAGTATGTGTTGATGTAGGTATAGTTCGCATGCAGGCGCCCGGCGCCCGGCGCCCACCCATCAAGCTTTCTTCACTTCTGAACAACTATCACACACGGTATTTGAAAGTGCCGTAACTGGCATAGGTGACTTAACTGATACTTGACGGTGATTCAGATGTTGATAAATTGTTGTGGTGAATTAAACTGATACTTGACGGTGATTCAGATGTTGATAAATTGTTGTGGTGAATTAAACTGATACTTGACGGTGATTCAGATGTTGATAAATTGTTGTGGTGAATTTACAATACAATACAATACAAATTTATTTATTAAACAAAAGCACTTACAAACCTTAAGGTAACTTAATTCTATATTAAACCTATTTACGTTAACATGTTCTTGTGAGCCCTGCACTGGGTACGAAACCTGTATCGCAGGCGCCCACTTCAAGATGCGCTTACTAAAAAGTGGTGCGAACCTTTTGATTTTATACAGAACATAATTCACAATATTACATAACATACATAGTAAATTAAGTTTAAAGTTTCGGCTATGTACTTTAAATAATTCTACAACAAGACACTTTATGTGTGTGAGTGTGTGTGTGTGTGTGTGTGTGTGTGAGAGAGAGAGAGAGAGAGAGAGATTGAGAGAGCATGTATGTGTTCACCTGGTTCAATTAAACTGATACTTGACGGTGATTCAGATGTTGATAAATTGTTGTGGTGAATTAAAGTGCTTAATAATTTGGCCGTATATGATGTATGGCACAATACGATAATACCGTCGGAAGATTATTTAGAACCTTTTTTACCATTATTGCAGATACAGGTACTTATTTTCCATACTGAGAAAAATAATTAAAAGCACCTAATTTACTGACATTGAAGTAATCTTCATTACCTTATTATCTTCATAACCGGTTTCTTCTAGGCAAGCGCGCTAGATCGTAGATTATAACGTTGCTTAACATCAGGCAAGTTTTAGTCAAGCGTGAGCCTATTTCATGTAAAAAAAACCTTTACTTTTTTAATGTCAAATTGTTAAAGAACGGCTGTGTCGGGCTAATAAATCCTTCGTCGGCGGTTTTTAATATCGCCCCCGTGGAGTGCCGCCTGCAGGTGTGACTGACACGCAGCAGCCGAGAGGGCGCCACCGTTCTATACAGAGACGTTGTGACGAAGAGGAAATAGCTTTCTAACTTTTCGCTAGAACGATTTCACTCTTTGTTGCATTGACGATTTTGTGTTTGGGCAGAAATAAAACATGCTGCAGTTAATTAATATGATTTTAATTAAGATTCACATTTTATTTTGGCCAATATTTAGTCACCTCCACTGGGTTAAAACAATGAAGTAGGCTGGAACTGCCGGAACAGCGGCCGGTGGCGCCCCCTGCCGCGCGGAGGCGGCAATCAACTCGTTCCAATTCGATTTGTCAATTCAATTTGCCTAGAGTTTATTGTTTGGCACATCGTTAAAACTTTTTATTTGTTGTCCTGTCAGTGGGTAATAAATAGATGGATTTTTGCGTTACTTTATGCGGTGATAAAAATTGATAGGCTTTTGTTCGACAAAAATTGCAATTTTATTACCGGATCGGAAAGTTTTTAACTTTTCCCGCGGCGTTTTGTTCTACATAATTTTTCGGACGCAGGTTTCATAAAAACGGTGGAAATTTTCTCGCACTGATTTGTTTCGTTGTTCTTCATTATTTGTAAGACGGAGTTCTTTTGGGAAAACGTCGATCTGAATAAATAAATCTGTCTAGACTGTAGGTACACTTTTCTTTCATAATTTATTCAAATTGATTTCTGTAGAAACCTTCTATTTAGGCAACATTTTAAATGATGTAGTAGATCTGTTTACACAATTTCTTTATTCGTCTCTGTCTATCTCTTTGAATCAACTGAATCTTGGTGATAGAATCTCCAACATTATATAGAAAACGTGAGTACCTACCTGTAAGAATATAGCATTGACGTAATAATAATAATTAAAATCTTTTCCCCGGCCTTGTCCTCGTTAAGTCCACCCGCGCCCAGCTCCGTGGACATTCAAAGGGCTTATCAGCGCTTGTCGTTCAGAGAGCGGCAATGTCCCGGCCGCGGCGGTGTGGCCACTCCACGGTGCACCCCCTACCTGCCTTTTACTCGCAATTTTCTTAATTAAACTGTTGGAAAGTACCTAAGAATTAAGGCGGGGACCGCGCGTTATTTTAAAAAGTTCCCATTTCATAACTTCTTTAATTTCAGTCGGGGGATTACGCGGCGCCCTGTTGAATATTCCATCTGGACTTTATGCAGGTACCTAAACTTTTATCCCTTTAGTATTCCGATTCCAGCGACTACTTTTTAGTTCTCTCAGAGCATAATCGCGAGCGCTTTGTTTCTTTTGTACCATTTCCTATTGTATTTGTGGGAAAGTGGGATTTCATAAGCGGTTTTAAGTCTTATTAATATTGTAGAAGAGGTTGTGATTGTTTTGAAGCCATAATGCATCACATGTCAAACTATTTATAAACTCAAGTAACGTGTTAAGTAATGCACAGAATCCATTTAATTTTGTTTACACCACAATGCTTGGCCGGCGCGCGGCGCGGTGTTGGCTAGCGGTGGCTTATTTCACTAGATTTCGGACACTTAGTTCCAAAACTTTCAGCAATTCGCCGCCTCTGACGTCACTGCTATTCCAAAAACTAGCCTTCGAGTTAAAAGTAGTTTGATTGTATGTTGTTCAGATTGTATGTTGTTCAGATTGTATGTTGTTCAGATTGTATGTTGTTCAGATTGTATGTTGTTCAGATTGTATGTTGTTCAGATTGTATGTTGTTCAGATTGGCCCAAACCGATATGTTACCTAACTCGATAATAATACATTCTTGACTTTCACAAAATGTTGTCAAAGTCAAATGTATTACGTCATTAAATAGGTTCAAGTCATGGAAGTAATATATAGGGAAATATTACTGCTGATCCAATATGAGCAGAGCGAGGCGAAGTATGACAGGCAGTTGTCTTTTTCTAACTAGGGTGACAATAAATTATATAATTAGGATATACCAATTCATCTTCTTACCAAATCTGGAGCAGTCTCTTTTGGGGTCCTATTTTACCTGCATCTTGCCAGTCATGATGATCCCTAGCTCTATTGACGCGTTAAGTAACAAACACCAACAAACTTACAAATTAATATGCACTTTAGTTTGTAACTTATAATAGTATCGATTCGGTTAATTGACTGGGAGGCAATGTAATCAAAATCATAAACATTTTGCAGTAAATACAATATTTATTTACAAGTTCACATTTGAATTGCATATAGGTAGTTGCCTATATCCTATATTTTTTTTACACTATCATTTTCCTTGTGTTTTATATTCTAACTGAAACGAGTGAATGCTTAAACTATGTACAACAATATAATCCTTTTCCTTGTGTTTCATATTCTAACTGAAACAAGTGATGGTTTAAACTATGTAGGTACACCAATATAATCCTTTTCCTTGTGTTTCATGTACTAACCTAAACGAGTAACGTGTTATATTTAAGTTCTTTTGCCATTTTATTTTGATGTATTCATTTTTAGGAAAACTGAAAAAACATCATATTGCAACAATTATTTCAAGCACGAGAAAATATGGTCACCTTAGTCCCAGTAATGTAATCTTACTTAAACTTTAGCATACCTGTAGAAAGATATATTGCAGCCACTATAAGATTCACTTCTGCATCCCGGAACACTACAAGTTCTTACCATTTTGTTATTTTTACAATAAAATACATATAAATTAGTAACAAATGAAATTATTTTTTTTCCCGCCAACTTTTGTCATATAATGTCATCATAATTTAATGTTGCTTGTGTGAAAAATAATATAATATTAATTTGTTACTTATCTTATTTTGTGTTAATTTCACAAATTAATTCAGATTTCTTTGTGTCGAGTAAAATTTATAATAAATAAAATTAAATAATATTATTTATTGCCAAATATTTCAAAACTTAAGTTGACAGTGACATTTATCACACATTATTTTTTAAACTGGCAAGCTGTTGAAGCAAGACAACAGCCTGCTCTATATGCCTTTCATTTTTGACCGATCTCACCCCCGATTTACCATTTATAGAAAATAAACTTTAATTGTAAGAACATAAGGTTTCTATTCGTATAAAATCTATTTCACAAAACAAAAGAGAGAACAATCCAGAGGGAAAGAGCGGGATGATATAAAAAATCCTTGGTTCAAGTTCAGATTTATTTATCTTTGGTTTTCGGAAAACATGCCATTACTTGAAAATAAATGTTTTCAATTACAAAACCAACTCTTTTCCAAACATTGATCTTGCACTCTTGATTTGCACAATATGAGGAATACAGTATTGATAGAATTAGATACATGTATAGCTACATATCTACTTACGCGCACTCTTACTATTAGGTACTTACTCAATTTACTAATCGTTAATTCAATAGCATTTTAACAAACATGTAATAATAGTTTGTTTTGTGTGCGTTGTTTTCAAGTGAGGCACTGAAACACGCCTGTAATGCCTAGTAAGTACACACATGTTACACACACATTACTCACACAGTACTCACACAGTACACACAAGTTACATAAGCGGTTACTTGTCTCAGTATGAAGCCATCGAGCTCGGTAATGCGTTTTTCGATCACCATCACCATATTTATGGCACTCGACGCTATAAATATGACGTCATATCCTCGCCGGCGCGTTTAGAATGTAAATGGCGGCACTTATCCCGCTTTTTGCCAAATACCCAAACAAATTTATTCAGAAAAAAAGACGAGGTTGAACAAACGATGTCGGCCTCAAACGTCTGGGGTTCCAGACGGAGAGACGGACAGACGGACGGAGGGCCGCGGGGAGCCATTCATCAGGTCACAGCGAGGAGGTAAATACGTAACAGTTTTTAATAGTTCACCTGTGATTTGGTTTACTTTATTACACTCTTTATTTCTTGTGTAAACAACATGGACAATCTTATGTTACGTAGTTAGTTATTTTCATCGGCACACTACTTTCAAATCATATGGTTTGATAGTTATTCGGAAGATTTTGGTTACTGGCAGTTCATGAAAAAGAAATACTATCATACACTAAGGGTGGAGTTCACCAAACTTTTAACCGCCAGTTTACCAGTTTAACTGTTGGTTAAACAATTTTTAGTGTTCACCACAACGTAACCGGCGTTTAAGTGCCTTAACTGCGAGATTATCTTAACTGAGCTCCAATACCTCGTTTAACTCTCAGTTACGCTCTATGGTAGTCTGTGGTTACGTTACATTTGACATATTTTGGCAATCTCGAGTCAAAATTGTTTATTTTATTCTTGAGTTATTTACAAAGTACGCCTAATTATTTATTATTTTTACATTTTCTTGTTTATGTCAATATTGATTGAAATTAAAAAGGTTTGACCATTACTCTAATACTTTTAATTTAATTCAGAAAAAATATATGCTTCTTGAAATATTGGTAAATAATATTTTGTGTAGTATTTACAAAATAAAATTAAATTCATTTAAAGTATCAAAAATATTTAATCTAGAAAAAAAAAATTACGAGAAATAAGAGATTGCCGTATTAACAAAAAATTAAAAAAAAAACTTAAATAAAAACTTAAGACTGAACTGGCCGATGTAATTCAGTCATAAGTTTTTGTGTTTTTAATTTCTCTTGTTTAAATTGCTCTTAACGGCAATCCTAATAGCTCCCTCTTTTACAGCATTTTCTTGAAAAATGTTGATTAATTTAATTTTTTACTGAATTCAAAAAATAAAAATTAACACAAAATACAAACGAAAATAACCAACACGATCAAGACAAATCAACACATGAAAAATATTGACATTTGTCAATGACATAAAAATGAAACAAATTACCAGGCCATATCGAATAATCATACTTTTAAAGCTCCCCAGTTACGTATAACGCTCTTTCTAATTTGGCAGTCTATTAGTTTACGCTTCCAAGTTCAAAAGCAGTCACAAAACATACAAGTATGCCGTGACGACTGTCTTCGTTATTGACTCGCATAATAACGTTCAAAAACTTTTACCTGCTTGCTCTGAAGTGAACTTCGTGCGGTTGGTAATCTCGCAGTTTTCTAACTGTGGATTAATTTTGACTGGTGAACAGTAAATATTTAATCCTTAGTTTAAACAGTAGTTATAATTTAACTGGCCGATTTCGTAATCGTCGGTTAGGCACATTTGGTGAACTCCAGCCTAAATCACAGATCGGGCAGAAACGCGATTGCCTATATATAGCGAGTAGTGTTAGTAAGATGGTGATATGACCTATATTTGTGTTGTCCTCAAGCTTGCCCTCGCATTCACGTTATTAAATTTATCGAGTCGATGTAAGGGCATTGAAATGTCGTAATGCGTGTCTCGGAATGATTGATGCTTTGGGCTAATGTAGGACTATTTATCGATACATACTTATTTATACATGGCGGAGGCTCGCATTGAATGTCAATTACGTAGCTGGTTCGAGCGCCACTTCGACACGAATGAATATTGCAAAAGGTTATGTCGGCTTCAACAGACAGGCTCGCTACCACCAACCTGTCGGTCGCGGGGCGCAGCCGCGGGGTCACAGCTGCACGCCACCCGGCCAGGAACAGGGCGCAGGGAGCACGCGACCCGCCAACAAATGATAAATCATAAGGATTTTCCTCGGAAAAACTGACTGCGACAGATATTAAAAATCATCTCCGTCAATCCGGGATCCCGGAAATCACGGAGCCGGGCGTAACACGGTAAACAAGCATGATGGGGCGGGCGGGCGCGGGCGGGGGCGGCGGGAAGAATTCCCAACATAATCGAGTTATGAGAGAATTGACAGATTGGAATGTTTTGTGGAAATAAGCGGGGAGTAGAATTTAATTATAAGTAGGCACTCGTTCGTTGTGGCATTGAAATACAAATACACGGGGTTTATTTTTAATACGATTTGTATGATTGTTGGCAGCGGGGGCTGATAGACGTCAGGCGGAATGAAATAGCGGTTTGCATTTAATTGTATTTGTAAGCGAATAGACGAAACCTTTTTTATTTTTCAACCAACGTGATGTAGGTACGTACTGACGGCAGATGGAGCAAAGCAATAACTGAATGGTACCCAGGGCTAGGTAAGCGAAGTGTAGGAAGACCTGTGCAACGGTGGCTGGATGATATTAGAAAGTTAGAAGGAAACATCTGGGCAAGAACAGCGCAAGACAGGGAGTATTGGCGTAAGAGGGCGGAGGCCTATGCCCTGCAGTGGGTCCCATTAGGCTGATGATGATGATGTACATAGTTTGTACTGACTTTAACTCTGTGCCCCTAGTTTGAGTTTGCACAATACCAAAACGACGAGACGTATCGTGTAAACTCAATACTTCAAGTTTTGCGTAAAATCGGTACCACGAGTTTACTTACTGTGATACGTGTAGTATTGCGTTTACACGATATAGGATATCATATCGTTCATTCAAACTTTTTTTATCAATCGTAGTTTGTCTATGCTTCTCGGCTGAAAAGATAAGACTTTCTCTTTCTGTCACGTAGAAAAATTAGAGATAAACAATTTGCCGCCATTTGTCTATATTTGACGTATTTCATACTGTTTCCGGTGTTGTTGGGAACTTTATAAACTCACTTAGAATGTTTGGGTGGTTAATGGCTTTGGTCACCTGTGTAATAAAACAACTTATCGCTTCTTGCGAGAAGCAGTTAGCCACTCCTACCACTCTTTGGTAGTCTCCATTTGCGTAAAAAAGCATCGCGCAGAGTACCTAAAACATATTGAATTAAAATTATAGGTTATGTATGTAGTTATGTAAAATATGTTTTAAACACGTATTAAGTACCTACCTTAGTTTCCATAGAAACTCGTTGAGAGTCTTTGAGGTACGGTTTTAAAATGCTACAAACATAGTTAAAACCGTCCTTAGAGAGGCGATATCTCTGGACAAAATGTGATAGATAGATAGATTTTATTGACATACAGAATTTCAACTAACTTATTATAATGATAATAAATGTTGGCATCAGTCATGTCTCGTCAAAAAAAAAAAAAAAAATTACTAATTAATATTACATTGAAATAAAATTAAACTTATAGTTATTTTAGCTGTATAGGGTGTGTCCGATATACGACTTGGAGACATAAAACTACGTCTCCAAGTGATTTCCTGCCGTTCTTCTTCGCGGCAGGCAGCTTCTTCTTCGTCTACAATCGCCCACGCAAGGTAATTTCGTCCAAACATAATATTTTCGGTGAAAATAGTCTCGTCTCACTGAATATTTTCAGTGAGTAACAAAACGAAAACGTTGTAGTTTCCAAAACGTTAGACTACATGAAAGCTGTCAAATGTGACAAAAAACGACCACTCATACTGCCAAAACGGCCAAAATCGTTCCAAATCATTCACTTGGCTCACGTGAAAAGTTTTGGTTTATGAAAACTTTTGCCGATTGGCACTCGTGGTACCGATTAGTTTCAAAAGTATCCGCTAGAGGGCTTATTTTTTAAAGTGTATGGAAATTTACCAAAACTTTTTTGGTGCAGGTTTACTATCAAAACTCATACTAGAGGTACTGAATACTAAACGTTTTTATTAAGATTTTGTACAGGTTTTTGGATTAAATAAATGTCACTATTATCATTTATTATTAAAATATAATACTTACCATAATATTTCTGTTCAATATACCCTAAAGCCCTACCTCTAATCAAAAATGTTAGCTTTAAAAGATTATTCACGGCTTTAAAATGGAATAAAATACATTTTAGTGGATTTCTCGCCGACTTCCGACGTATGATATGTAAAAATGCTATTTGGCTTTGTTGAAAATGACCATTTGACAGCATATATTTCTAAAAACCTTGGCTACGTTTCATTTGACTCAGCCAAGTCAGCCGAGAATACTTCCAATTCACTGGGATCACCCAGAACCCAATTCAGTATACATGACCTCACCGTGTAAAGAATGCATCCCGGGACCAAACTCCAGAGATCAGTGAGATTTATCCCGGAAGTTGGGAAATAACAGGGATTTTTGACACGATATAACGAAAAGAAGCGTGTTGCTGCCTGCGTTGTAATAGGGATTCCGCGGACTGAGTTATGAATATGAGACAGGATGGGTAAAGTTTCCGCGGCTTCCAAAGGGAATCGAACCTGCGACACGATTCATGTAACTACTCGTTTGATACAAGCTCGGTGTCACGCGATATAACAGCGCGGGAGTGAGGGGCGGGGGGACCTTTGAAGTAATATATCTGTGACAGATAGCTGTGATAGCATTCACTACAAAACTATCATAACGTGTTATTTGATGGCCGACATAGTACATGTGAAGTATGTGAACCTATCGGTGTTCAAATCTATTTGTGAATAATACGTCGCTGTTTGATAGAAGTGTGTTTTTTATTATTCAATTATTTATCTGAAACATATCAATTTTATTACTTCCGCAAAAACATGAATAATATGTTACTACTATTATACATAATATTGATCATGACTATACCTACATAGTTTTGTTGCTTGGATTGAACATCTAAAGTCTTAAGCGTAGATTAGGTTCCCCCATGAACAACCTGGGGAGTTAGATGTATAGACACGATAAAAAAAAACATCTAAAGATAAAACAGCATTCTAAAAGATAAAACAGATATGCCACATACAGGACTAATTTACACACAGAACTGACATACTTTTATGTATGTATATTATCAAATCACATCAATACATACTGAGACTTTCAAATGCTTCTGATGTATTTTAGTAATCAATTATAGTATCTAAATCAAGTTACCTGAAACAACATCTTCCAACCAATGGTAGACAGTTAGGTCCCGACACAAATTGGTTCCTAGATAATGTTACTCGAGCTAAGGGCTTGAGGTGGGCCGTGGTTAGTATTATACGAGAGGTTATTTGAGGCTCGCCTTACTGACCGCACTTCCAACTCGAAGACGAGAGCTTAATGTCTCAGAATCGACATTATGAGAGTAGTATTTTTAAAGAATCGCATGAGCTCATAAATGATGCCAAATTAAGGGCACTTTGTCGTCTCAAAAATTCCAAGACAAATATCACTTTGATAAAGTGACATGGAAATAAAAAACGAAATGTTTATATTAAATGTATAACATTAATAAAGCCATTATTTAATTAAGTACATATATTTTGTACCATATAAAGCCTTTTTCTATTAAAACACACAACAGTATTAAAATATATTCACGTTGAACTGATTTGTACGATAATCACATCCATATTATTCAATATAAAAACAAGTTTAAATACACCCCAAATGAAAATAAAAGCCTTCGAATTCGTGTCAAACTATTTCAATCCCATTCGTAAATATTTGGCTTTGTTCAACTCAGAGGGATGCAATATTGGATCATTAATTTAGAAATTTGGACGGTTGTAAAAATAGCTGCCGGCATAATAGTGAAACTTCATTTTGAACTGTAACTTTCGTTAGTTATTTTCGTACAACTGAAAGCACTCGATATAATTTATGACAAATGCTTGAGTCTGAAGGTCGTGTAATCCAATTTGATGTAGGATTTACCTGAAATGTGTTTGATCATTGATTGCGCGGGGGCGGGGGCGCCGGGCAGGGGCGCCGGACGGAGTCGGGGCGATAAGTAAATCTGGCGAATTCGGCAAAACGCCGTTATACGAGCGATTGACTCGAGGTTCAATTCATTAGGGAATATCGGAAGCTCACCTTTTTCCAACGATAAAACAAATCCTCACTCGGGGCCCGCTGTCGGCTCACTTTTGATTTTATCTCGAAGGTCGCGCTCCCGCTCTGTTTACAAGAAATATTGCCGCGTCGCAAACTTCACTCTAACTCAATTTGTGGATTATACTTTACTTTGATGACTTACCAATTTGAGAAATTGAAAATAAATAAGAGTTCTAAGTGAGAGAGAGTACCTGTCGGGCGGGGAGCGATCGATGCGGTGTCGGTGGATTAGCCCGGAGTTCCCAAGTTGAGTTTTCATTATACTAATCCGTTCCGAGGTATCTCGGGGCGACCGCGTTATTACATATCCGCGACTATTAAATCCCGCTGCTGAAACTTTCCCATTCATAACTTGTTTAATTTCACAGTGAAGATCTCGGGCCGAGGCTCCGTAATATGTTCCCCGTGAATATTTTACCCCGGGCCCGGCGCAGGTACGAACTTTACCCTTTCTTTTTGCCTCTTGTTCACGCGAACTCGCGACTTTTAATATTGTGCGGGACTTTTATCCGGCGAAGGTTTAACGCGGACTTCGGAGTAACGTCGGGCGGAGGCTGCCCTCTTACACATGCATACTACATGACAACTGCGGGCTTGCAACGTGACAGGTAGTAGGTAGGTATATGCTGTAGCTTGGGATGTTGATGTATGCAAACAGGTGCGATGTATGATTTATTTGGTGGCATTTTTATTGTTATAAGGAATTTTAAAATATGTAGTAATAAAATGTCATATTATATTATTACTATAACATTGAAGTATTAAACTTTTATATGGGTTTAAACTATAATAAGTATGTTCTTAAGGGTTAATTTGATTTCCAATAATGTACAATATGTAAAGTAAATGTTTCAAATTTAAAGGTGTAACCATTTTTATTGTTGGGCTGTGTGAAACTAGTTTTTTTTTTCAAAAAGAATCTAATATTGGCCTAGCATTATTACGATCAGTGAATAGAAATACAATTCCACCATAACTTGAGCATGTTGTCCGCGGACTATAATTCAACAGTAGTGAGTCGAAGGTCCGCCGCCAGCCGCCGGCAGGGGGCAGTACGACCGGAACCACTGACCTGGGAAAAGGGACCAAACGAATAATATGTGAAGTTTTTTCTCGAGTTATATACGCACGTATAACTTGAGATGGCATTTTCAGAAGACGTTTGTTCTGGAAATGTGATTTTGTAAGCATTTTAGCTGAATATTATGTATGAAAATATGTTTAATGATTCAAATCGAAGCAAATCTTTTTATTATCATCTATAAGTCCTTTTTCTGACAAAGAAGTAGGTAAGTACTGTCGTAAACATTATTTATTGAAGAGATATTTTACAGTTCTATTAGTAAAGTAATACTTACTAATTTTCTTCATCCCCTATGGTATGTCTTAAAGTTTTTTAATGTATAATGTTCACTAGTTTTTTCAGCCAAACCGAGTCATACCATAAATTATACCCAAAACGTATGGATTCCGTCATAATAAGTTTCATTTATTCTGAAAACTATACGTTTTTTGGTACCCGAAATGTGTTTTCTATAAAACAAGAGTGATACTTGTAGCGTTAGTCCAGTATATGAGTAGACATGATCCCACGCTGGTTGCTCCCCGTGTATTCGGCGGTATCTT
This sequence comes from Macaria liturata, assembly GCA_964023185.1. Lineage (NCBI taxonomy): Eukaryota > Metazoa > Arthropoda > Insecta > Lepidoptera > Geometridae > Macaria > Macaria liturata. The sequence goes on along the minus strand of OZ026818.1, from coordinate 201,237 downwards.
GGGCAATTTATCTGGCTCCGCGATAAAGTAAAATACACGTCAAAATCGAGTTTACGTCTAAAAACCAATTTGGATTATCTGATTTGCGAGTTTATATATAAAAATGGCTTTTCCGATACCTTGAAGGCGTGGCGGTTTATTTCGGTGATCTGTGTTGTCTTCGATTGCTGTACATTGTTAGAGACCTGTATGGAGCTGATCGTATAATTATTTTATTTATTGTCCGCAGCTTGGCTTGTTTCAAAATATAAATATAATTCAGACAACAGACATAATGTTGGGACTGGGATCTGAGTTATTGCCCGAACTTTAACTTTTTAAATATCTAAAATCTGAGCTGTGAAATTTAATTGCCTCAATGTCTCTCTAAAAACAATTTTCAGATACGAGGATTTAGCCAAAAAATTAAATAAAACGACTAAAATTTAGCAAAAAAAATAATAAAAAATATTATAGCCATTACTATGATAAATAACTTATTTAAAACTGCGAGGCTTGTTTTAATTACTCTAATTGCTTGGCAATTTGAGCAGTCTTTGATGAATTAATTGGTCTGGAAGTTAAATTAAATGAAAAACAAACTCAATTGTGCGCTGCAGGATCTATTGGCAATACAATATTTTAGAAGCTTGTTCAATATTTAGTAGGTACTAACTTAGGGCTGACCAAATACACTGCGTTTTATTTCTCGAACGTACATCACACATAGGAAATATACTCGTCATTAGTTATTAGCAAAAATGACAGTAAGTTTATTTTTATGTGTGTGTGTAAAATATGTTAAAACAAAAAAAAAAACTAAGCTCGAATATTTGTACAAATATTTTTAAAGTGCTAAACTGGGGCCATTGATATTAATTTTACCCGAACTTCAAGCTTGCAACGAGATAAACATAGCCGACACTTTTTCAAATAAATAAATGCTGGCGGTGAGTGCTAACATCGATCTCCTCGATCGCGTACCGCTACTAGCCAGCACGCGCCTACTCCCTGCCCTAGGACGTCCCCGCACTATGTGTACGCGGCGAGCACGCGGGTCACGTGCGTCGTATCTCGGCCCCCCTGTTTCAGTATCTCCGGCTCGTTGCGTTCGATTGACTTAGTTTTATGTTCGCTGCTATCATTAACGCGAGCACGACTTGCGGAATCTTTAGTGAGGCCTTGTTTGCCGCGGGAGCTACGTGACGCCACCAGATTGCTGCCAAATATTTATTGGCCCAATAAATAGCGGGCAGGTGCTTGTTTTTAGATGGCATTCGTTGTTTATGGGTGCGAGAGAATTTGCCTTTTTTTGATTGGGGTCTGAATGTATTTTAAATATAATAGACTGGTTCTATTTGATTTGCTAAAACTCTCTTTGAACCAACTGGATCAAATAGATTTAACGTTTTCGTATTTAATCTTTTCTGGCTGTCCGAAACAAGCTACAAAACAATACTGTTCCGAATCATATTGCTAATGTTATAGTTGGCTCTCACTATTCTAATACCCGACTCAATTCCAATCCAATCATCGCAGTACAAACCTACAGAATCAAGCACTTAGATCGAATTCCATTCAATTTCAGCCTACACTTAAGTACCTAGAGCCTGACCCGATCCGACGAGATCAAACATAACCCTGGGAAGCTAGTAAGGCCTCGCTGTCTTTACTGGGAGGCCGAACTATAAATTTGAGATAAAGGCATGGCTACGCTAGGCCTGCTGTACGTTTACAGAGGTAAGGTGAGGTCAATAGTTGAAAGAGCGCGTCAAATTATGAGGGTCAAATAATACACCATAAATAATAGAATTGAATTTCTAAGTATAAAAGGTATGGTGTACATGTTTAATTTTCCAATTTCAAATAATAATACACTACTCTGTATGAATCACAATATTCCCGATGTAACGTCTCATTGCCCCCCCCCCCCCCCCGTATTTTACCTCGCAAACGTAATAAGCTCTCAACATAATTTGGGCACAAACAAGCCCCTACCCCAGAGGCTGTTAAAAGAACCATAGCAGGGGTCAGGTCCCGCGTCCCGCAGTTTACGGTCCCCGGGACTGCGGGACTCGAGACAGGACTTTAAATTGGTGAATAATTGCCGGGAAAGAACCGGGAATTGTGTTACTGGACCTTCGAAATACAGCCATTGGCTCCACGGTTTATTGCGCTGCCTAATAGTTTATTTAGACGAGGAAACGACGCACTGTTCTCGGATACAGTATTTCAGAGCTTACTCGGTCAAAGCTCGCTCGAACTTTGGAAATATGTACACGGACAGGGTTGGAGTGAATGGTGAGCTAGAGTGAGCTTGTTACATGCTAGAGGTAGCCTTATTGTTAAATGCTATTTTTATATTACAAAAAAACTGTTTTAATGGGCCCAGTCTTATTCAGCTGGTAGTTAAACAATACTTTCTTTCTTACAATTTTTGTTGTACTCGTATCTATGACCGTATAATTAAGAAAAAGACAATGAATAAGTAAGAGACAAAAGCCTGACTAAGCAGTTTTCTAAGCATTTCTAAGCTGTGATGGTCAGAAATAAACAAAAGTTAGTTAGAAGCCAGTTAAATATCACAGAATATTGGTCGTGAGTTTTAATCCTCTTGCCGTAAGAGGTGAAGAGTCGTAGGTAGTACTTAACATGACTAAATGGCGCTGTCCCCAGATTAAACCCTCGTCCCGTACCTCCCCGCCTACAGAGGAATAAGATCTTTCAGTTATGTAATAGAGAGCCATTTTATAGATTACCACTGAAAGATACAATAACAATGTTTTCTATGAAAAATATCAGTGTTGTTGTAGCAGTAATAAAGTGTCATGAAAACGTATACAACTTAATTTCACTTTTTAAATTGGAAATGATGTAGTGTGGCTTTATAGTAATCTTTTTTGTTAGAAATGTTTAATGGGTTTAAGAAGTACGTATTTCCTAAAAAATTTACGTTTTCTAATTAATTATCAAAGGCGGAGAGTCTAAACATCCGCCAAAAGTCACTTATTTCTGCACAAAATTCAAATTTGTCAAATACTCCGCTACAAACTGATCACTTTGATGTTGAACGTAAAACAAATAATTTGTCGTTTGATTACATTATTCTCAGTTGTATTTCCAATTAAACGGTTGCCTTTGTATTTTCTTTAGTCGGATAATTAAGCCAATAAGCCTTCGGTGGGAGGATCAATTCCCGTTTTATTTGTTGTCCCGGCCAGAGTAGCATTGACCTCATTTAGTTAAACGCCCGCCATTACAGGGACAGCCGGTGAGTTATTGATTCACAATGTGAGGCCTTTAATGTCCTAAATGTAACACTTCGCTTATTTCTATTGTTTTTGTTTCACTCCGCTGGTTAATACACTGTTTGGTTGTACATTTGTGTTTACGTCGTAGACTGACTTTATTTGTCAATGGCTCTCTATTTAGATACGGTTCATACGATATATCTAAGCTACCTATAGGTAGCCGATATATTTACTATTTATATAATCAAAGTTAACTTGCGTTAACGTTAAGAAAAAAAATACAATAATTGACTTTAATTTTTTAAAGGAACGCATATTTAATAAGTATTTAAATAAGTTAACAATATCAAGTAATATTTAATTAATCACACTCTTAATAAAAACCAATTTCAGTATGAGATATATACCTACGAGTATCTTGACTCCGTGCTGATAAATAAGCTATTTGTTACAGCTAACCCGCGTTACATCTACATTGTGTGAAATTACAAAATGGTTAAAAATTACCTTTGTTTTCCCGCGAACCTTCATCTGTTAGACTTTAATTAAGATTTTATCTCAAAGTATTTTATAATTGTAATAAAAAGGCAGTGTTTACAATCTGGAATATTGTAACTAAATAACGGGAATTAAATGATAGGTTGAAGAAGAATTTTGGATCAGATAATTAACCCGTGGCGCGCCCCGCGTACACAAAAAATATGTTACCAAAATGGCCGCCCTCTTTGTAAAAAATCAAACTTGTCGGTGTCATCATAGAAAATACTAATTTAAAGCTATGTTCCACAGGTAACGATATATAATTAGTACACCATTGTTTTGCTTATGAAATTTCTGAATTCTCGCAAATGCCAAAATAATGAGATATACTCACATTTAGATTTTATGATGATTGTAAATTGCGGTTATGATTTCTTCACTACTCTGAACTTCACTACTCACTTTTCGACATCATATTTTGTTAACAATTACACATCCAGTTACAAAACACACTATAATCACTCACGATATATCCAGACATTCATATCATAAACTTTTTTACACTCAAAATGCAATATTTACATTAAAAATCATATAAAAACAAAAGGATGACGCAATAATCCATCCGCCATATTTGCCGTTTGCGCGAAACTAACTTTGGCATTTTTTACTTTTTCATTCATTTTTCGTTCCAACTTGCGCAAAAAGTTAATCGAATCAAGCAGAGTTTGGTGTGCTTGATGGAATAAATACGTCAGTCACGAGTCTGAAGAAAAAGAAACGTAACAAAATGTCGGCGAATCAGAGCACTACGCAAGCGCACACCCTTATGCGCCCGGGGCGCGTCCGGCAACATTTTTTCTGCACATAAGGGTGTGCCCTGGGCGCTCGAGAGGTTAAGTGCGTGGGACGCGTACGGCAACATTTAATTATGCACATAAGGGTGTGCGCTGGACACTTGAGAGTAGTACATTATCGTAATACTAAGAAATGTAAATATGTACATTAAAACTATTGAAAACGCGTGTTTGTACTTTAATCACAATTTCGATTTTCATTATTTGACAAATAAATCGATCACAAAAAAAAACGTGTCAAAACTATAAATTCAGTGCGATGTGTTGTGAGTTTAAGGTAGTTGATAAAATGATAAAATTCTATGGTGTCCGAAAATGTTAAATTCCTTTAATATTTAAGTATTCACCTGCCTACAAGTTGCAAGACATCAATTCAAATAATCGTGTTTTATAAGGACGCCATTGACTTCAGTCATGATTCTTTCCGTGCCATTGACCGAATTATTTATATGCCGATGCTCGATCTTTATTAGGCGATTTTCTTTGTTACAATTTCCTCTTTTTCTCTATTTTTGTTATCCCGCCGTAATTCTTATAAACGAGTGCTTCTACTATAAGTACGTCGGTTTTTAGTCTATAAATATCTGAATAAATTTACTCTGCAAAATACTACAACGACCGAAATTGTTTTCTCGGCAAAATGTCTATCCTCTAAACGGCTATTTAGGCTTTAAATTGTCTCTGCTTGTGCTCTGAGCCCGGACGAGGCTCTTTGTTATGAAAATTTGAATATCTTTAGATCGGGAAGTATTCGGGAGTAGTCTCCGGTCCCTCCTAGATCGAGCGATATCTTTGTCGATTTGTGAACGAGATATTTTGTACCGGCCCTTGTTCGCCGCTCTATTGTCGACGCACCCGAATACTAAATTAACTGCTCGATGTCAACAAATGTATCTGAGATTCCTACATATTATTCACAAAGGCTTTATCTTACTCTGTTGGATTAATGCTGTTTGTGAAAATACAGATGTATTAATTGAGACTATTTGTTTAACAGTTGAAACCTTAATATAGATATTTGGAATTGACTTTCTCACATGCACCAGCCGAGTTCGGTTTCAATATTCCGAGAAGCCTGAAATTGCACCGGCTTGTGTTTGTAATGCGGCCACTTACACGATGTAACTACGTAATACTGCTCGATAGCACTCACCGATGTCGTCGCCGCGAACAAATATTGAAATACCAACTTTAAATGGAATTTTGATTCGATTTCTTAGCGGCAAATTATAATTTCAAATGAGTCGCGAGATGAAAAATCCGGATCGGACCATCAAAGTTTGCACAAGAGCCTCTCAAATACTTCGTCAGGGATCGCTTTATGTCTAAACTGACTTTTAATGTAGGTAACGTAAAGTTTTAATGTAATACATATTGTGTGGGCGGCATTTTCCCCGGACTTTGATAATTTATTTATACAGCGTCGGTAATGAGTTTCATGTGCCGCGGAGGGTGACGTCCGATTGCCTCTCACTCCGACACATGTCTTTCTAATACCAGCCGATACGTATTGAATCAAACGCTGCTTAAGCTGATTTAATATGCAAACGTTAAATTTAAACGAACCATCGACGGACCGCCGAGTCCAGTCGGATTCGGGTCGAAATAAATGGATATACTCGAAACGTACTCGAACTGAAATGGCTTTAAAAAATCTGCCAATGCTTTACAAATTCCAGCTCGTTCTAAACCAGCGGCTTATCTTCCATATCGGTAGCGTCATACAACATGCACGAGCCGCCGGAGAGCGATCCACCACTTTTTAAATTTTATTTTTCGTACTCGGATGGACTCCCATATTTATGTGTTGACTATGGATGTTTGATAGTCCACAGCCCGCTCTTGTATCTCCTAAGATTTTACAATTTTCTCTCCGTTAATACATGTAATACAAAATTTACTTCCTTTGCTAACATTTCTACCTTTAACTTTTCTAAGAAGCGAAGGCGGAAAGTTTCTGGATGACACAAAAATGTTCTCCTAAGTAATTTTAAAGGTATTTTCGTCGAAGTTGCAAGGAATCAAAGTACGTAGAAGAAGTTGTATGTTTCCGTTTAGAACATTTGAAATCCACCCTGAGGCTTCTAAGATTTGCTTCCTAAAGTTTAACAATAGCCACATTTTAATCAAGCCAAAATGGAAGCAAATGAAACAATTAAGATCGACTTCTCAACTCGGAGTAGATTCGGTATCCTCTGTACAAAGCCCATTAAATTCTTTGAAACAATCCGCGAGCTGGCGAAGTGTTGGGCCGGCCCCGGCCTGCCGCCGCCGCCGCCTGCCGCCGCCGCCTGCTACTACCGCCGCCTCCGCGAACACAAACTCGCTCAATCCGGCCCCACTTCGCAACTTTGGCTTCGCAACCAAATCGTGGACCAACGATTTAAGATGCGTTAATTGCTCTAAATAGCAACCTTTTGTTACTCTTATTGAGAAAAGGGAAACTTTCGGTAGGCATATTTGAAGGCTTGCTGGAACATTAATCACGTCTGTCTATCATTTGCTATTTGAGATCGCAAATAACTTGCACATTGCAGTGCCTAGTTCATTATGCTCGGCACCGGCAGCCATGCAATGTAATGAATGGGGTTTGTTTATCTGACTTCAGTTTGCTATGTCTAACTCATTTTCAATGTGTCTGTAGCTTACTTAATCATTTTCAAAGTGACATGTGTTTTGCTATGGGGTATTGTGCAGTAGATGATGATGTCCGAAGATGGTGACTGCCCCACCGCCCTTAGGAGACAAAAATCCTTTTTTTGGCGCCAAATAAGACAAAGTGTATACATCTTTTGTCGTGAATATTAAAACAATGAGTCGATTAACTTAAATCTGCCGCCGCCCGTGGTTAGATTAGTTAGTTTACATTTTATGGGTAAAATAAAATGTGGGGTCTGATGTACCTCGTACCGCACTGAAAAATGGCAATTTTTCATAATATTTAGTGATGGGAAAATATATATCGATTTTATTTAATTGTATTTATTTATCAAACTTATGGATGTTTTTCATTAAAACAGGTCAAACAATAATATTTTTGCAACCAGTGCACTCTGGGAGAATATTTTTCCCTTTTTTGTGAGCCTCACGACTAGTTCAGAAGTTGCGGAGTTTTTCGTAACATCCTACACATCTCCTCTTCTTTCCCTGATATTGACTCCGATTCACCACCCAGTTTTTCTTTTGTCTTCCTCTTAAATTACTAAATAAATAAATAAATATTCCGGGACATTGCACACAGCGCCATCTAGCCCCACACTAAGCAAACGCTTGTGTCGTGGGTACTAGATAACGGATATAATACTTATATAATTTTCTTTTGTAAATACATACTTATTATACATACTAACAACCAGACTCAACACAAGAAATTATACATTTTTAAAATGCATAAATACTTGTGTCAGGCGGGAATCGAACCCGCAACCCCTAGATTAGAAAGCAGAGCCACTACCAACTAAGCTAACAGGCAAGTCAAACTTTAAAACTAAACTTTATTTCGGCAACGTTTCGACATAATCAGTAGCAGTCTTACTTCGTCGCGTGCGCAGCCTCGAATGCGTTGCACAACACTAACCGTGCGAAGCTAGCGCCAGGTGCGGTACGAGGTGCGCGGGGGTACGAGGTGTTTGCAACCTCGTTCCGCACTGTGTTAGAATAATATTTGTTCAGTGCGGGACGAGGTCTAAGAAACCCGGCATTAAGGTGCGTGTACCATAGAACTAGGAATCAATAGCACATCTCAGATATATAGTTATCACTTTCCTACACCGAACCAGATAGAAGTTATGCCTCCCGCACGACAGAGAAGTTCGAGTTTTTTCTTACCGCTACAAAGACGAGACATGGACAGGGTGTTCTAAGCCCTGTTTCGCAGTGAACGTATTAAATGGTTAAAAAGTCGGAAGTGATTAAGAAGAGGCTTACCTGAGACTGTTCTAAGTTATTAGTATCTCACAGAATTAATTGCTACATTTATTTATGTAGACATAATAGTTTTCAGTTTTGCTTAGGCTACTTTCCTATTATTTAATAAACTACAAAATTCTACACTTTATAATAAAAAATAGCTAATTAATTTGAATAGAATAAAGTCGTATAACAATTCATCTAAACGTTCAAGTATTAAATAGCAACTTGTTTCCTCGGAAGCTTGCATGTAACCGCGTTACTGAATATTAGATTAGGTTTTTCTGCAAAGTTGGCTAAAAACACTAATCTTTCTTTAATCACTGGCCATTCATTAAACATGCTTTATTCCATACCGTCGTACAATGGATACGTATATTAATCGTCTTTGGATAAGCGAAAAGTCTCATCACTTTCAATGTGGATACGTTGCTTAACATCAGGCAAGTTGTAGTCAAGCGTGAGCCTATATAATGTAAAAAAAACGTTGCTTTTAGGCACAAAATGTTTGATGATAGAGTAAACCAATGTAATACAAAACTACAAAAACTATTATTTCTAAATTTTGCAAGATTTTTTTCATTGAAAGTTCGATACATATTTTCCCACTTCCAGCATGCTTCATCGACACTTTAATCTATAAATACCGGCGTCCGTCGGCGGCGGGCTCCATCCAGCTCCATCCAGCTCCATCCAGCGGGTTCAAAGGCGGCCCCGTATCGATCATTTACCACCGGTTTTTGTAAACCTTCTCTTTTTATGCTCCTATTTAAAATACCTCGAATTCACCCCTTAAAGCAGCGAAAACATTTTTTTCTCCCCTTATTTGGCTCGTGGGAATTCCTGATTACGCTAATCCGAAGGCTTTGTACTTTTCTTTCAAGTTTTTAAATGATACTGAGAATATTCGTGATACTACTACTACATTTCACGGTGAGTTTTATTTACATTTTTTGATTGTTTATTAGCATTTGTTTTCTGGTGAATTGAAATAATTGGTTCAATTTGACTTTTTAACAGACAATATTAGGGAGTTTTGTAATCGAAAAAATTACACTCTCAGTTAGTTTGCAATAAAAAGTTATTTTCCAAAATATTATAATAGTTTGTAAAACTATTTACTATTAGAAACCAATGTATTACTGATTTGAAAAGTAAAAATTACATATTTTGTAGACAACAACAGAAACTAAATTCTTCACCCGCAATCATTTCCGTCAGCCTGCCGTGCCTGTGCACGCCATACTATTATAGTATATATAAATGTTACGGTAAATGTGGATAATGCGATGATTATGTATAATTACCGGGAATTATGCATAATTACCAGTGCTCTTGGTAAAAGTGGTAAGAACTTTCGAACTTATCACATTTACCGGTAATTATATATAATTACCATACCTCTTTGGTAAATGTAGTAAGTAGGTATATAATGAAATCAAACATCAGAATCAAAATGTTTATTAGAATAAATACAAGTATAAATAAAATAAATAAATCGCACGAGTAGAGGTTCGGCATGGAGGCACCGTACATTTGAGGTTCCAAAGACTCCCCCTGAATTATAATTTTTCGGTCTTCAAGTCGAGAGTAAACCGGTTTCTTCTATGCAAGCGCGCTAGATCGTAGATTATAACGTTGCTTAACATCAGGCAAGTTGTAGTCAAACGTGAGCCTATTTCATGTAAAAAAACTCTCGTTTTGATAATAATTAAATTTGGTTACAAACAAAATTAGTCAAACAATAATACTTCAAATATCAAGAGAACAAACCTTCTGTTTGGTTAAGCAAAACATAAAATTTATTCATAGAACCTCTACTCGTGCGATTTATTTATTTTATTTATACCTGTATTTATTCTAATAAACATTTTGATTCTGATGTTTGATTTCATTACATATTTACTACATTTACCAAAGGGGTATGGTAATTATACCTATACATAATTACCGGTAAATGTGAATAATTTACGACATTTACCGTGTGCGTTGGTAATTATGTATAATTACCGGTAATTATACATAATTACCGATTACTTACATTTACCGTAACATATATACCAACCTAGTATATATGTAGGTGCAATACCGGATACTGACATGCCGCCGTGAAGAGTTCAACTTCCGCTAGTTGAAGGCGGAAGTGGCATAAAAAGTTGAGCCAAGCTGTTGGTTCACAGGAATTCTGAATCAAAGTTTACAAACTTTGTAAGAAAATAATACTCATAAAAAAAAAATTGTTTTTTCAACTAGTTTTACTTCAGTAATAAACATAGCAAAACTCGGTTAGTGCTAAATTATTATGCTTGTTGATCATAAAAATATTATCTATCTATCGCTTTAATCAATTACTGCCAATATATACATATATATATATATATATATGTGGTTTAAATATCCATAATTTTATTTATACCTTGTACAACAGTAAAATCAAAACAGCTCCATTTTTAAGCAGCAATAAGTTCTTATTAAAAGGCCGCAATAAATAATTATGTTTATGACCAGCCAACCTTGGAACCGGTATCGCGTTCAAAACCAGCGCGACCCAATAATAGCTCTACTTTCATTTACCGATCACTAATCTATTATCAAATCGAACGTTTTGAAGCGATAACTGATCACTCAAATTAATTTCAATAACCTCACCGAAGTGGCTGGAGCTATAGATTACGTTAAATTGATTTGTAATTTTCCTCGAGCTCAGAACACTTGCCGAGAAACGTTGATTAAAATTGATGAGCAAAGTTGTGGCTTCAGAACTCGGACATGATCGAAAACCCCATTTAATGCCACATCTTTGTAAAAATACGGCGTCATTATCTCAATTAAAATAAGTTTGAAAAACTTTCATATATCTTCACTTGTTCCGCGTAATTAAAATTAATGAAAGCAAAAAGTGTCGCAGTCGGTAGGATTCGAACCTACGCTCCCAGAGGGAATCTGATTTCTAGTCAGACGCCTTAACCGCTCGGCCACGACTGCTTCTATCTTCCATGCCAAAATTTGTGTACTATAGAAATAGATGTGTATTTATCATTTTGTAGACAGATCATAGAAGCATAACAACTTTAATTTCAAGGTTCTAATAATTAATAACAGTTACATTATTAATCGCACTCTATTAATATTATTGTCTTTATAATTATGAATGTATTTTTTCTTAACAACGAACTCTAAGTGTTTATATTTCTTTACAAGTTTTGACCGCCATTCACCGTGAAACCCTCACCTGTGCAAATAGCCCGAAATAAAAGATGAATGATCTCATCTTTACAAACAACTTTAGGGTAATTCTTCTCAAACGGCTTCCAGAAGTTTCTCAGTGGAGCCAGGTTGGCAGAACGGTACAATAAGGGCCAATAAGGGCTAATAAAGCGGCCCTTGGCCCCTCTCGCCCTTGGCCCTCTGGCCCTAGATTTATCGCCTCCCACGCTCGTGATAAGAATGCGGTTATGAACATTACATTAGAACATATTTTTGTAGAATTATTTAGCATGTAGTGGGAGAGAGGGAGAGGGTCGCTTGTAATAACTGTGATTGTGATGGATATGTTACAAAATAATACGAAAATAACAATACTTTATCCATTCAGTTTCCTGCGTGGGTGATATTAAAGGTTTCTTTTTATGAATAAGTCTATCATTTAGCCATATGTGGTTTTATGTCTACGCAAAATGAATTTGGCATGGATGTTTCACGTCTTTGTGTATGAACTAAATTCATGTTAATGTATTTAACTCTTTCAAATAGACCTACTTATAGGGTACAAGTTGCCAATTTTCAAATTTTGTTGTTTATTAATGTATTTTTGTTGATAATTATTCTTATGTTTGTATTTATTACAAAACAAAATTACGAAAATACCAAAACTAAGAACATTAAAACGAATTAACTAAGTAAAGAAGTAACTAAGCTTAAGCTATTTATTTTGATATGATTACTATGTAGCAGGCGTTCACCAAAAACGAATTGATTTAGCAATAGGGGAAATAATATCAAGAAATGCTAATCTTATAAGTTATTTCTATAGGCCATCTAGCTAATGCCTGTACTCAGCGCTACTATTAGGGCCAACATTTTGGACCTAAATTGGGCTAAAACTCATTTTCCGGCTTTTCGCCTACACTTTTGTTAATGACTTCTTATACTATAATATTGAAAATATTTTATTTCCATACCAAGGATCCTCATTTTAGTAGATTTTGAAAAAATGCTACTTTATAGGAGTTATTAAATAATTTTCTAATTAAAAATAATGTATTCGTGGGTACCTTTCTATCTTTAGAATGATGTACGCATTACAGTAGTATATCAAATCCAAAAAATGGTTTGAAAAGTAAGTTTTTTTCTAGCGATTTAATAAGGCCAATATTCATAGTATGAATGTCTGAACCCTGCTTGATGTCCGGGTCGGCAGCGGCTGGATTTATGAGACGAGGGCGCGGGTTCGATGCTCGCTCGCGGTAATATATCGCTCCCCAACCACCATGGGGATTAGAAAAAAAATTAGCTTGCCCAGATTTTACCATGTTTCTTTTTGTTGTTCATGTTAACCCGCTCTGGGAGGAAGGGAAATTCCCTACATTCTATACTGGCAATGTTATTAGAATTATTGCAACTTGCTGAAACTTAAGCCTTTTTGCTTAGAGGTGTTTGGTTTGTTATTCTCAAGGTTAAAAACTGCTACTGATTAAGACAAAGTAGTCGTCTGCCAATAATAGCTTATAATAATGTCCTACATTCAGTGGGTTTATTCCTCGGCAATCAAGTTTAAGTTATACCTAAATGGTGGCCACTATAGTACTAGCTGTATTCGTGTTAAACATACAACAATTAGCAATACTAGTTTAAATCTATCGAAAATAGACTTTATTTATACCTAACCATAGAGCATACAATCAATCGAGCAAACAATTTACATTGTAGGCTTTGATAGTGATCTAAAGCTTTTTGTAAGTTAATTAAGTATGTAAATAAGTATTGTAAAGTGGCACATATATGCGTGTTTGTTACTAGTATAATGCTACTGTCCTGTAGTACTATAATAATAGTGTAATAGACAATATGTTTGTTCGTTTTATTTGTTGTAATGGTTATGCAGTTTCCACATGTGATGTGAAACTATATGTGTTGGTGTGTGTTTGCATATTGATATGATGGAGTAATCAGTAGTCATGATTTTGTAAATAGAAATTGGAATTTCATATTGAATCCCATAAATATTTATGTACAAAACTTTATACATAAATTGTGGTTACCTTTGCGAAATTCTCTGTATTTTATGTGTACTAAGATTATTGTATAGATTGAAGATTTCTCTACGATTATGTAGGAAAGTATGGGTATGGATTTGAAATCAGAATGTCACATGCGACTATGTAGAAATTCAGTATTTTGCTCAAATAGGGCTGCCACATCTTTTTATATTGTTAGTTGTAACTACATATTGTGTTATTACATTCTGCAGCTTCATAGAAATTAAAAGTTTCAGTGTTATGAAACTATTTTTTTTCTACTATTTTGGTCTCACAGTAACCAACATGGTTTAATTAAGCAATAAATAAAAGCCAATAAATCCAACACTCGATCCAGTGTAAGTACTTGTATCCCACAAGAGCCTTACATTACTGGAAAAAAGAGACAAAAGCAAGGCTCGTTTAAACCTAGCACAGGTGATGTACTCCGCGCGCCGGGAGTCCCGCGGGGACGCGTCAAATAAGGGGGTGATGCAGTGCTGTCTCGGTGCACGCTTCATTTTTTTACGGAATATCTAGACTGTTTTCAATAAGGGTATACAGATTTCGAATTTGATTTTGATTTAAACTTAAAAACAAATTGTGACTGATTATTTTTTATTGTTGCTTTTTTGGAAGATTTTACACTATACGAACTAAAGAATATCCTGCCCGCAAGCCGTAGCTTAATACTTCAGAAAAAACACCCAAAAGATATAAACGAAGATATGACAAACTTATAACCGCCACTCTTAACGTCCGGGGTTTAAATTCTATCTGTATTAGTATATTATCGTGCGTCAGCCCTGTCGTAGCAGGCTGGTAGCGCGTAGCGCCTCGTAGCGCCTCTACGAGTACAAAGGGCTCTCGTAGCAATTGTTTCCGCTTATTTCGCCAACAATTTTATTGGTTTCCGATCTCCTAAAGCTCGCGCTTCAGTTCTGAATTAATGAAAAAATACTGAATTTTCTGTAGATTGATGTTTGCTTACAATACTTTTCCTCTTAAATTTAAAAATGGTGTTGTATTGCTTTCTTGGTTTGATTGTAGTCTATTCGTCATGACACAATCGATAACGAGTATGTCATGGAAAGGAATTAACGTAACCCATACATCCACCTAAATATAAGAAGATTACAACCTTCATCATAATAAATTCACGTTCAATGCAGTCAATTCAACTGGACCAGTGTTGTGAAAGGTATTCCATTTTGTATCGATATCCGTCAGTAAGTTATACTAATATTGTGACGTAAAGCGCACCACGGCTCAGCGGCTTCAGCCGGGCTTATACTCACCAAGATTCAGGAATAAAATATATGATGGGTAAAGAATAAATATAATACACTATTTTTATTTTTTTATTCGTAAGCCTACGAAGCATTATTTCATTCAAATTTACACCAAAATAAATTGTACTTATGTCTCGGTTTTTGAAACTCATAGTTGCTAATATTACCAAATCTATATTTCTATAATAGTGTCAAAAGTCACGTGTTGATAGTGAAATAAAATATCTCCAATTAACTAATATCGTGGTAGGTTGTAACCCTAACTGGCTCCCCGTCCTTCAGTGCACTGAAAGCTGCATTAAAGAGAAATATCGACAGCACTGCGCTAGGGATGGGGTAATGAGCGCGCATGTCGACAAATTGTGCACATCACTCCTACCAACTGATTTGCTACAGTATGTACATTCAGTCGCCACCCATTGCTGGAGCTTAATCAATGTGAATCTGAGCTTTCAATTATTTAGCTTATCGTATAGATTCGGTTAGATTTAGAAAGTGCATACGAATGACGTTTCCATATGGTGGTTTTTATTCCAACTAACCGAATTCGTTTTCTGTTTTATTATAACAATATGTCTAAAATTTATTCAAAAAATAAACAGTCAAATACGCATAAAACAAACTTCTCGATTCCGTTACGGTCAATCATTTTTTGAGTAAGTAAAATTTTCATTCTAAAGTCTAAAACGTACGTAAAAACGTAGAAGGCACTAAAAGTGAAATTGACCACCTTCCTCTGTGACCTACTTACCGCGTTCCTTGGACCCATAAATTATCTCCAACGTTATTGCATTCCTTATAAAAAGGTCGCAGCTGCATCTTATACTCATTTACTTTATTTCAACCAAGAGTGTGGGAGAAAGGTGCTTTTATCGGTAATTAATGTTATATTTTATCGATAGTGGCGCATGTCTAGTTAGTTCAGGGTTGTTTGGAGGCTGCGCTAAACGCCAGTTAGTCACGTCGGGTGTGCTATATAGCTACCTACATGTAACCGATATGTACCTACTTGTGTGCCCATTTTACTGACACAACTCGTATTCAGACTAAAGTTTTAGGTATAGTTTGCTGATTGTATGTGCTTTTTGTTTGGCTATACTAAGAAAAAAAATGTTTCTAACTTTGATATGATGTCAGTTAAAAAGCTTAGATAGATAAACTAAGCCAATGTAACAAATCTGTAACAAGCTATAATCTAAATAAATCTACACTAAAACCACTACAATTTGCTCGATCGAACCACGTTTAAAAAGCGTTCAACATTGTTGAACAGGACTACAATTATCTACCAATTGGTTGTAAAAAGTCCCCGAGCAGAGAACGCGGGCCATATATTCGGTTCTACTGAACGTCCGCGGCCGCTACATAAAGTTGCATGCCGCAGCCTGTAACCAGCTATTTGCGATACAATTTTATGCACCTATAGCTAGCTATAAAGCTGCATGTACAGCCAACTTATAATTTATGTGGAATATAAAATAGGAAACCGAGGTTGCAGCTTAGTTGCAGGTTTGGTTACGGGAACTGGGAATAAATTGGGGCAAATGTCGGTTAGAGAGCGTGGTTTATGTTATACCTAAATATATACATGTACGAGCTCACAAAGTAAACACTTTTTATGCTAGTAAATAGTGTACAGAAATAGAAAGTTTTTGAATTTTCTGGGTGGTTTGTATATGTGATATTTAACCAAGCACTGATTCTTACGGCAAAACATGCGTTATTACTTATGTTTTTATCAGTATAAAAGTAGTGTCTTGTATGAAACAAGCAAAGTTTCCAATTACATATTCAACAATGTTACAAAACCAGCACTGCATTTAAATATACACCGAAAACTAGGAACGTGAATAATATAATGTGAGTGTCCCGCCGCCGCGCGCCGCCATCTTGCCGCCATCTTGCCGCCATCTTGCCGCCAAATTTTGCTGAAATGAATAAAACAACGCAATTTCCCGTAAAGACTTATTTTCTCGCGCGCATTTTCCCGCGAAACCTTCGCTCGCAATAATAACTGGATTCTAAGGTACATTACACCCGATAGAACCTTCCGTAAAGTGAAAAAATGTGTATTATAACAATTAGAAAGAAAGCAAGACAATATCTTTTAATGAGACAGGAGTCACAATATTCATTGCATATAAAACAACAACAAATCACGCCAAATTGTAACGTGAAGGTATGGATTATGTTTGTTACGTGTTCATTCACTACTACAGATTGTAACGTGAAGGTATGGATTATGTTTGTTACGTGTTCATTCACTACTACAGATTGTAACGTGAAGGTATGGATTATGTTTGTTACGTGTTCATTCACTACTACAGATTGTAACGTGAAGGTATGGATTATGTTTGTTACGTGTTCATTCACTACTACAGATTGTAACGTGAAGGTATGGATTATGTTTGTTACGTGTTCATTCACTACTACAGATTGTAACGTGAAGGTATGGATTATGTTTGTTACGTGTTCCTTCACTACTACAGATTGTAACGTGAAGGTATGGATTATGTTTGTTACGTGTTCCTTCACTACTACAGATTGGGATTGAAATTTTGTATGATCGTAAATGGAAGATATTGAGGGACAAAGCTATGACCTACGACAATCAAAAATGATTTTGAATTATCGCAAACTCACATTTCTGTCACTACTACTACTGACTGATATAAAATTGAATAAATTGCAATATTAATTCATAGGTTGTGACATGATTTAAGTTGTTTATTGATTTTAATTGTTACTTATAAAAACAAATTTCGAATATTAAACATTTGTTCTATTTTAGGATTTTGTGAGTGGAATCAGATGTTATCTCTCCAATCTGTTTCGTAATAAATAAGTTTGTATGATCTGAAATAAAAATAGTGTGATTGTATAGTATTATAAACTTTTTAATTTATATTATTTTAAGTTTATTATTCACAAATTAAAATAGTTGGACTCATGTTTATTAAGTGCCGCCCCCTGAGCGCAACTAACCACATTGTCCGAAATAAGAGATAGCGTCATAAAGCATGCCACGCGACTCAATGCGAGCTGTCTGCCACTCCAACTCACTTCCACATACATCGGCGCTCTGCACTTGAATGTTTCACATATATGACACACTCAGCCGTCGTTGTACAGCGCTGCACTCGGTAACATCGGCCCTCTATTCAGTGGAGCATACATCGCCGCCCGAGCGCAGGATGACTTTAAACGCTGTCAAACTAACCCGGGGCCGTGGAGGCGAGTGGTTTTAACTGTCATTTTAATATACGACGTGAGACGCTCTCGCCGGAATTTATTCATGGAGGTAATAAAATCTGTCGCGGTGTCCATAGCCACTAGCCGCCAGCCAGCCACCAGGTTAATTCCTTTTTGAAATTTCTCTGCGCAGGTCGGGCGCGTTTTATTACTAGCACTCGAATGCTAGTGCTTATCTCGATATCGTATTACTGTTCAACTCTGCACTAAAATCTTAATATTATCTCAGTGTTCTTATCTGTCGGTGGTGTAAAATTTGAGCGCTCAAGTTTTTAGTAGCTCTTTGTTTATTGTTGTTGTGTAGTGTAGACAAAAGACCACTAGAGTCGCTCGACTGGAATTGTGTATTATATTTGGTTAGCGGTTATTGTGCTGATGAAATTCTAAATTTATTCCTTTTAATTCACAATTTGTTTATTATGTTGGTCATTATTTTCCGGCGAGTACTTTCCATCAAAGCCTCACTCGAAGCGTTTCAAATTATTTTCGCGTCAACTTCTCCCCTTAGACATGAAAGCTGATCGATTAAATTAAACACAACTCGATTACTGGCAGCAAGCGAGCAGCACGCGGGGCGGGCGGGGCGCGGGGCGCGGGGGCGGATAGAGGCGATGGCTCTCAACAAGACAACGATACAAAAGTCACAACAAAGTTTTTAAGCGTTGCTAATTAAAGGTCATGAACCGAACGAGTTTGATACTTAACTCAATTTTACTCGATTTCACGTTTAACTAACTTACTTAACAAAACTAAATTAACAAACGTCGCTATCTTCAGATCTGACACTTTCCAGTTTTAAGTATTCTGTATTTGTTCAGCGACTCAGTCCCGCTGCGGAGTTGTCTCGGACTCAGTCCCGCTGCGGAGTTGTCTCGGAACTCCAATTAAACGAGTGATTCTTCCATTCGGCTACCTGCCCACTGCCCACTGACGACTTGAGAGCTTTTCCTTCTTTGAATATATTAATATTTAACTCACTTTGTGGTCTTTGAATAAAGTTAATGGTTTCAAATAAAAGTACTATTTATTTGCATTACAAAGTCCTTTTTTCATTGACTAAATTTTAAAACCATTTTTACGGTATTTGCTACAATTTTCATTAAAATATATTAATTTGTTTGTATAGGATTTTTGAAATTATACTATGATGCGATACAATCATAAATCAAATTATAAGTTGTCATGTAACTACAAAATTGAAGTGCTCAGTAACATAAGTGCCTCTTTGCCAAGTTTAACACTCAGACCAATTACGTATTTCCTCATTTATTATTATTATAGCATGTATGAATCGATCACTTGTCGCGTCCAAATGAACCTTCGACGACTATTATAGGCCAGTTACGCGTGGAAACTATAACGATAAAAAATTGTTTAAATTGAGTTGGCCACTTTCATTCGATATGAAAAAGAATTATTTCAATAAAGTACCTGCATTTATTGTTATCTTTAACATTTTTGACCTGGGGTGGGTTTAGGGTTACTATACTGGAATATATGAATCATATATACTAGGTCAGTTCCTGTGACGTCTGGTGTTACCCCCTATAGAAGGTGTTCGTTTCTTTATTTTAGTATAAGTTTCTTTTTCTTTGTATTATCGTGTGCAATAATTAATTTTCTATTTTATTGTATTCGTTGTTGCAGTGTGATGGTGTGGTGAGGCGGCGGCATGGCGTGTGCGCGCGCGCTGCTGCTGGTGCTGTGCCTGGTGGCCGGCGACACCAAGCAGCTGGCGCAGGACAAGCTCGGTCAGTACACGACACACACTCACACACATACTAAATTAAAATTAAATTGTAGGTCCCGGCTGCTTGTCTAGTACGGCAGTCGTTAAGCCATGTCAGAGGCTCTTAGGGTGGCTTGATAAACTATCGACACCAGAGTTGGCCACTTATATTCGATAAGAAGATAAGAAGAAGAAGAACACACATACGACGCACGGAAGTATCCACATGTAAATGCCACCTTGTCTGTTGTCAAGGTCATCCATTCGAAACTAACCCAGGTAGCAGTTGTATTGTTTTGAGAAAAAACATTGACTAAACAGGCAACGTTAAATAAACGTGACAATTGCTTTAAGATTTCCTCAATTTCTATTTTCTTTTAAATAAATGCACAATTGTAAAAACGTCCATTTTTCCTGCGGCTGTTTTTAATTTTCTTCGCTCGAGTCTCTTATTCATGAAGTCGTTAGTCGGAAGAATCCAATTCTAACTAGAATGCAGCGAAAACCAAATCCGATTCTCTATTTCCATCGTCCATTTTATTTATCCAGTAATTTAATATTTAAACAGTGACAATAAAAGTAAATAAAGCCGCTCTCTCGCCGCCTCCCAGCGTGGCCAGCAATGAGAGCAAACCAACGACCTCTGACGGCACTGCTCCAAACATTTAGACTGTCTTGTGTTTTTTAATTTGTTACGAGTTTTGTGGCAAATGTATTCTGAAATCATTGAAATAAATATGTCCAAAATACTTAAAACTGGTTTAAACTTTGTCGGTCTTATTTCGCAACGTGGTTTAGCGGTGAATAAAACGGTGATACCTTAAAAAACCTTATACCTTATAAATTAAAATATAAGTAAGTAAAATAACCACCATATAAATTAGCACTTGTATAAACTAGTTGTAGTTCTCAGAAAAGGCAATAGATGGTGCTAGTGGAAACATTAAATCACAGTATATATATTAAGTAGTTGTAGTTCTTCGAAAGGCCAATAGATGGCGCAGGTAGAAAAATTAGATCGCAGTTTATTACTAAAAATGAATATGAGTGAGTAAATTAAGAAATAAAATCTGATCCAGCAGATTGTCGTTTTATTCACATCAATTCTTGCAATAGTGATCCAGTAGTATAGTAGGCAGTACTGGAGATACTGTCTTGCTGTTGTTACCACAGGTAGTAGGTAGCAAGGAAGTCCATATTTTGACCGCACTAAAGTACGACGTATATATGTGCATCAAGAAAATCTGCAACTTTAAAATCTTTACACACCTAACGTGTTTATCCATACATTCAAATCTCGGGGGCCTTATTTCGGCTTCCAGTCCAGCTATTTTCTAAGTCTTGAGCTAGATTGTAGTCTCCGAGCTTAAGATATGGCGGACATTATTTGCCGGCTGCCTAATGAGCCGGCAGCTGAGTTACCTCACTATTGCATTACGACTGCCTTTTTAAACGGAACGTTGAAAAAACTTCGCACTTTACGCTTTTAGCATTTCCAGACCAGCTTTAGTTGGAGTTGGAACAAATGAGATACCAATTTATTGTTCGTTTTTATCGTTTTGTTAAAGTTGCGATTTGTTTGCTCTTGGTAGAGTGGAGATTATTAACTCTTGGGAAACTTTTTGGTATAAAGGATAACTATTGGAAACGTTTCTGATAAATTGTTTTGTACTTTAATATCTTTTAAAGGTTTTGGATGGTGTTAAAGCTTTTTTTATTTTATTAGTAGGTAAAGATAATAATCTTGCAACTTTAATGTTTTCGCTTTCTTCTATTAGATATAATAGCGGCATATACCTACTTAATTACGGATTTAATTATTTTTCAAATCAAATCAAATTCATTTGTTATGTACTAAACGAATGTTTTTAATTTCTTATTTGTCTGTTTTTAATAAAACACAATCCCCTATTAGGGTTTATAAGCCATATAATTAAATCGAACAAATTATAGAAAAAATATATAAATGCCTACCCATAAGAAACTACGCTAGTACCTCTCTAATCCTCTCTAATCTATTTGTATAATATGCGGTTCTTTTTAAACCAGCATTTACCTAAAATACCAAATAACATTTCGTATTTTCCTGGGACACGCATTCAAACCAAACGTATTTGTAGACCATCGCTTGCTCTGCTTCTACCGCCGCCTACTAGCTAGCATCGCTTGCTCTGCTTCTACCGCCGCCTACTAGCTAGCCGACACATCGCTTGCTCTGCTTCTACCGCCGGCTACTAGCTAGCATCGCTTGCTCTGCTTCTACCGCCGGCTACTAGCTAGCATCGCTTGCTCTGCTTCTACCGCCGCCTACCTAGCTAGCCGACACATCGCTTGCTCTGCTTCTACCGCCGCCTACTAGCTAGCCGACACATCGCTTGCTCTGCTTCTACCGCCGCCTACCTAGCTAGCCGACACATCGCTTGCTCTGTTTCTACCGCCGGCTACTAGCTAGCATCGCTTGCTCTGCTTCTACCGCCGCCTACCTAACTAGCCGACACATCGCTTGCTCTGCTTCTACCGCCGCCTACTAGCTAGCCGACACATCGCTTGCTCTGCTTCTACCGCCGGCTACTAGCTAGCATCGCTTGCTCTGCTTCTACCGCCGCCTACCTAGCTAGCCGACACATCGCTTGCTCTGCTTCTACCGCCGCCTACTAGCTAGCCGACACATCGCTTGCTCTGCTTCTACCGCCGGCTACTAGCTAGCATCGCTTGCTCTGCTTCTACCGCCGCCTACCTAGCTAGCCGACACATCGCTTGCTCTGCTTCTACCGCCGCCTACTAGCTAGCCGACACATCGCTTGCTCTGCTTCTACCGCCGCCTACTTGCTAGCCGACACATTTTATTTAACGTTGTTCAATGTACCTACATGTATGGAATATTGTTTTAGATATAAATAAAAATCTCTTCATATGCATGATGATGTTTTGGCAATTTAAGTTTACTACAAGTCAATCTTTCAACACATAAATAATAAGCAAATTAAAAGGCAACCCTTTTGGAAAAATATTATCTGCAATAAACTATAATTTGCTGTTGTAAAAAAAATTACACTTATTACTGTTGTTTTTATCCTTTTCTCAGAAAACGTATTTCAGTTAAACTAGTTCAGATGTAGTGAGCTGAGTTCCGCACGGAGGAATATTTGCTGATAGATTTTTAAAATATTCCGCTGAATCTCGATGGATTTGGGCAGATATAGGTATTGGAAATTTTACATTCAATTCGCGAAAAAATAGACTCGCAAGTCGTTTGACTGGATACATGAATAAGTTTATTCTACAGTAACAGCTACAGATTTCTCGATAAGTACTCGAGACCAAGTTTAGAATGCGCCAAACAATAGCAAAGTTTTATGACAAATACATTTATAATTCGAATTTAATTTAATGCAAATGTGTAAAGTTTTCGTTTAAATGGAAGCTGGTAGATATCATAATACGGTTGTCACCTCCAGTTGTTCAAACTCGTCGAGGAGAAATTTCATTAGAGTCGTCACGACGTGGACCTGAAAGTTTGATGCGAGCCTATCTCCATCCGCGACGGAGCTCACTGATGTATACATTGCCGCTCTACGCACTACTCCCACTCCAGCCTACCAACTAATGTATCAGTGGTGCGCGAGGACGCGGGGCGCAGCGAGAGCCCGCGTCGCATCAACTCTCGACAAATTTAAATTTCAAAGTCAATAAAATTAATCTGTAGAATAATATGAAGATCTGAGAGATGGAGCGATGGAGCTTGGGGGGAATACCGAGCAGACGGCGTGTAATGAAGCGCTGAAAAAATTTTAAAACTTAAAATACGTTTTCGGGTGTTCCGCTTTTATTGCAGGATAAATGCGTTCGCCGCAATAACGCGATCGCTTTACGAGCCGAAGCTATGTTCTTGAATTCGGTATAGTATTTCAGTCGGAGCTCATTTTGCAATAAAAAGTGGCTTTTATGGCTCCTCTTTTTGAGTTTTTACGTTAAAGAGGGCGCTGTAAAGTTGGCGGTAGACATCTGTAAAGTAGTGAGTTATACTCCGCGGCTCTGACGCCAGTTACGTGACCTCCATTTTAAGTTCGTTTTATGACGGCTCTATTTGAATTGCGACCTTGTTATTCCGCCTTTGAATATTCATTTTGTGTATTTCTTTTGAAATATTTTCTGTCGGCCTTTATCCTGGGCGTACGCCGCTTGCTGAATATCATAGCTCCTCGCGGGGCGCGAGACAAGCATACATAGTATACACACACAATAATATTTATCTACCTCACTGTTTGAACTACGAAAACGTTCCTATTAGACTCCACTGTCATAGTTTGCAAGGTCCCGTCCGTTCAAGATGGAAGCGGCCGAGAATGTGCGAGTAGCGTCTCTACACAACAACGAGTGTAATCCATTAGAGGAGCGCCTCCACTCTCCGGCATCGGTCAAAGAAATAAATCAATTTCAATTCTCCGCAGCCTTCGGCCACAAATCCACAATTTTCTGCATTCAATTCGTTACAATTCGCCGCAACAATAAAATAACGTGCATAAATCCGTTGCATTATGCAACGGCATAACGACGAGGTCGCGTGCTCCGACCACTTTATCGTTATCGTTAAAAACCTGAAGATATGCTATTTGTGAGCTTTTTGTTATAACCGTACTTGTTTGTTGTCTGCTTCATGTTTTAACGGCTCTTTAATTTGGTTAAATGCTTCGAGTTTTTATTGACCTTTAAACCTTGAGCTGTACATCAACAATTTAGTGAAGCAATCTGCTTCGAGTCATGTTCGTACTTCAGCTTATTGGCATTTAAATAGCTTGTAGCTTGGATGCGTTGCAAATTGAAACCAAAGAAAATGTTGTATGTTCATACATATGTACATATTACACCGTAATATATAAATTCATCACTGATGTTGTCAGAACAGTATCGACTATGTATATTTACATGTACTCGTACACACAATCAAGTCACTTCTATCTACTAATTATATATCTAGCCAATGAAGAAACAAACAATTCAAACCGAAATTAAAACAGTAAAGTGCAAATTGCTATTGAATTGGAAAAGCTTACAAAATATTGAACAAAAACAGAAATTCAAAGATCAAATGTAGCAACACGAGCAACTAAATAAAAGCATTGTATCGCGCATTTCAATAGCAGATTTAAAAGCGTGATTTCCAAGTTGTCTGCACTAGGTGTGACAGCCTGCCTCGCTTACTTTATTTTATATTTTGTACTTTTTGTGCTTCCCGGGCGGTCGCGGGAACTTTCCACCGTAGATAGATAAATAACTTGAGCATACAAACACTGCGGAGTGGAAACTCCGAGCCTTTTATTTCTGTCTCTATTGTCGCGATAAAAAGACGAATTGATTTAACATTGCTTGTAAAAAGTCATGTTTTTCCACTCCGATTGTTGCTTGTTTTTCAGGTTTGTTTTTCAGGTGCGGTTTTGTTGGGCTTCTTCGAATCGAAACGTATTTTGATAGATTTTTCCTTTGGAATTTTGTAGAATAAGAAATGACTGCAGAAATAAGGATAATACAGAAGTATTATCCTTATTTCTCAAGAAGTGTTCGCGAAGTATTTTATCTTGTATTGTATTTATTCCAGTTAGATATTGTCGATTTCATTATCATCTTTAAACGTATCAAGTCTCACCATTTGTCATGACATTTAAGTAGAATAAGTTGATATGAGTGGCATCACCTGGTGGGTCGGTTACCGCGGCCCCTAGCGGCGCGGCGGCGAGGCGGCGAGGCGGCGCCCCTCTCGATATTACATCATTGGGTCGGCGGAGGTCGGTTGCAGCGCGGCCGCCCTCGGGGGACTATTCTGGCGTCAGAAAACATCACAATATCGCACCGGCGAGCGGAAAATTTGCTGACAGCGCGGGGCTGTTCTTGTTGGCTCCTCAGTCTAGTATCCATTGACGTGTGAAGAGTACTGTATTAGTAACATTACGTATTGGCGCTAGCAAACGTCATAGTTGTGTAACATACACTTGCTGGTATTGGAACTAGAGATTGAGCCATTTTTAAATTCGTATAAAAATATGTTTCATACGAATTTCAATATGAAAAAATTCAAATGAACTAGGATCTATTTATAATGTTATATTCAATTATTTAAATAAGCGCATAGAAAAATAAGAGTATGTAGAACTATAAATTAAAATAAATTACACCAACCTATAACAATCTTTATTGATTGTTGAAAAGCATTTATTTATTCATATTTGTTAATTTAAGAAAATATAAACCTATTTATTCGATATTTTTTTTGAGGTACATTCGTGTGGTCTGTTCCGGCGGTGGGTCCAGGCGGAGCGCGCCGGTCCCTCGTATCACAGTCGATATGCAGTAAAGTGGACGGCTCGCTGGGAATGAACTGTCCATTCACAGAATAGCGACGCAGTTCACAGATATTAGTTTCAGATTGGCGTTTTTGAACTGAGAACGAATACATTCGCACCAAACAAATAGCTTCTGTCTTATTGGCTGGAATGCTTACTGTGCTAGCGCCACCTAGGGAGATACAACGAGAGCTTGCTATTTAACTGGATTGCCAATCTCCGATATTTATACAAGCTTATTGTTTGGCCATGTCTATTTTGTGCTCTGATTAATCGTATATTTTGTGTCTGACGTATGTACTCGTAAGTATATACGAAAAGTGTTTACTATATACTAACTTTTTGCAATTGATGTATCAATTATATGAGTATGCTCCATAATTGTGTCGAATGTACTCTAAAGCTTTGAATAAGGACCAAAAATAATTTCACCATAGTATCTATCTATCAAAAACATAAAATGCTTTTTTTCATTTTAATTATAAAATACAATTGGTATAATAAATCTCTGTAATAATTTATTAAGTTCATACACATTAAACATAGTGGCTTAGCACATAAATACCTGAATAAGTTCTTTTAAAGCCACACAGTAGCACTCATGCGTGATGCTAATTTTTACAACATCCTGTGTAAATAGCCTTTACTTACTTTGTGCATACATTGCGTTATTTAAATAAATATGCCATAAAGAGCTATTTGCCGAAATCACGCGAAAATACAAACTACTCCAGCTTTGTGGATACAAAGTACTTTCCTGCAGTTTGGCTTTTAGAGTAGTTTTATAGTTCTGTTAATATGTGCATGCTTTCCAGTAAATTATAATTGTTTGTTCTGGTGTAAAGAAATTTAGACTATGAAACATATATTCTTTATTAATATTATGATGAAACGATCTCAATTAAATAACGGATAGTACCCACGAAATAGCAAAAAAATATTCAAGAGTTAAATATTTTATTACGGGCTAAGCCGAAATTGGCCACTAACCTATTTTCATAAATTTAAAAATAATGGCGTGTTAAACCTCGACCGCTTTTAACAACTTAATAAAAGGACTGCAGTTTCAAAACTTGTCCGGTTATGAACCGTTTAAATGGGCAATTATTAAGGGTAATTATTAAGTTAGCTAACAACAGTAATCGGTTCTAAGTTGAATTTACATAAGCTGCCATTTTATAATTAATTTTGGGAAATCAAAGTGCGAAACTGAAAGGTCGCGGTGTTTTGCGGAATTGGTATATTGGCTAAGTTCATGTTTTTGTTTTTATGAAAATATTATGAAATAATATGTAAATTAAGCTTGTAATGTTTAGTGAAAAAGCTCTAATATGTAAAACGTTCAGTTATGCTCAGGGTAGTAAAAAAGCCAATGATCATGGTATGTCCTAGTAAATTTTTAACATACGTTTGAAAAAATACAAGATACGTCTGAATGAAGTTTATTTATTGGTGCTTTCTTCTTGCTAATTAATATGTGTGCCTCACATGTGCGTTGTCATATAACCCGAGGGTTATAATCATAATTACCCGCACCCAATAAGTGTTTCCAACTCTGATTTTGTTTTGCCCCAAAAAGACCCTCGAAAGTGGCAACATCAATATTAAATTACCCCAAAACATTTCCCCATAAGTGGTTTCAGTAACTTTGCAATTGTTGATCACGGGAGGCTCGATTACAGGCTCTAATTACCTTTAGCACGCCATCGCCGGCGCAGTACATACTGTGCAGTAAACTGTGATCTTTGGACGTACTAGCTACTGGGCAATCTGTGCCTCTTCATATATGAGGTGTTGTCGTTATACGTATAGCATAGTAAGAAGCATTTATTCAGATTTTCAATATTTACACGACCATTGGGTTACACGACCAATACAGTAGTTTATTTGTTTACTTGTGACTCGTTGAGATATACTCTGTAGCGCTAATATTACCTTCCAATATTTACAGGGAGTCACAATCATCAGTAATTAGGATACGGCTTAAGATAGTATCTTATGAAGTAACGTTCAGTTAGTCAGCGCGGGTCTTTTTGCGTTTTCGTGCGGCGTGACGTAGCGCGGCGTGGCGCGGCGTGGCGCGGCGTGGCGTTAGTGGCTATCTTTGTATATGTAAATGAGTTGTGATTCGCTACGCTGGTGTTAACGGCTCCATCACACGCCGAGCATCGCGCGGACATTGATTGTAATTGTAGCTTTACCTTGTATATAAAGCTGATAGCATTTGTACGATGTAATATATCTTTCACTGGTAACGCCCCGCGGTGTTAGCCGATTTTGAATACAGCGGAATTATAAGTCAATGGCTATCTGTGTGTTCATTAGTAACTAATACAAATTGCAATTGATTATCAAATCAAATGTAGTGGCTCCTCCTCTTCCTCTTTGAGTTGTATTCCTCATGACTGATTGTGACGCTTCCACAGAATTGCAATAATCCGGTTACCGTAAACATATGATACACACCTAATATATTTGTACAAGTATCTACATTGCATTACAACTATCATCTTTTTACCTTTTATCTAGACAAATCAGGAAATATTCACAGACGATATCAAATATGAAGCAGCATAAAACAACATTCCTGGAACCTGTCAGTGTAATAGTTCAGGGTGTGATGCCTATTGCGGGCAAAATGGCACATCACCTCGCAGGACCCGCCCTCCTTCGCAGCAACGCGCCCAGGGGCCGTGTTGTACACCACGGTGAGAGCATAGGGATTGTCTGTTGGTGTATTTTTTAAACAAATTATCAACTTCCTCCTCTTATGAAGTTGGCTAAACATAAATCAATTACGAAAATTCCAACCTCTTTCTAATTAAAATAAAAGCCTTATCTCAAAATATCAATCTCGCGATGGGGATATTAGACAGCATTTACTAAGTTTCAAAAGGCAGCATTTGTAATTTTGTTTTACATAATGTCAAAATAAAAAAGCAATTCAATATCAAAGGACTTACGATTAGTAACAAATTAGATTTTATGAACTGGTATAAAGCGTGCGATGCGACCGCGCGTAATAACTCCCCTCCCCCTCACCCCCTCCCCGCCTGTGCGCAGATTGACACGAATCACACCCTTCCTGAAGAATACCGTAATTAAGATGGATAGTGACAGGTGCGAACAGTGATTCACCGCGCGGTACTAGCATGGATACAGCGGGGATTTCGTTTTTTGCAATACGGTCATTTTAAAGTATATATTTTTCAATTTCTCCAGTATTATTTTATTTAAACCAATAAATATAGTATTGTAATAGTAATACTTTTCAATACATTTTCTTTTATTACTTCTCAATCTTAAAAATAACCAACGAAACATATCGCGGCATGTACTTATTACATTCATAAACTACATCCCAAATTAATATCTAAATCTAAACCAAATCTCTTTACATTATTGAATCATCCATAGCATTGCAATATTGCCGAGCCCGTGCTATAATCGCCTACAACGTTCCATTTCCTAGATAATGAATCAGCAGAATGTTCCCATGCTACGTCCGGGATCGCTTTTATAGCCTCGATACCGCGATCGTGTACCGTCTTCATTTTAGCACAAATTTGGCAGCTTTTTCAGGAAAAGGTGGGAGCTTTATTAGAAAGCTCACGAACTGCCTGCGGAAAGGTTACATGTACTCTATTTTATGTTAATGGGTACGCAACGTGCGAGCTAAGGAATGATTGAATTTTACGAATACGAGTAAATACTTGCTGTTTTGTATTGTTAGTCATGGATTTAAAATATGCATAATGTTTAATAGTTGACATGTAAGACATCGTCAGAAATGAACACCAAAAGTACGATTAAAAATACGAGTATAATACACGCTTTTAGAGTTCACCAAATTTTTTCATCTTTTTGTTACGCTATGTAAGGGGTGTAAGGTCACCTAATTAGCATACAAGGCGGGTACTTAGTGGCAGCTATTACGTGAAGCCAATAAACCACTTAACGCGATTATGAAATGCGTCGGTTAGCACATGTTGCCCTCGTTTTTAACTATAACCATAATTTTAATCTCGTTAATAGGTACTTGTCGGTAAAAACACGCCGTTTTCAGTGAAACGAAGCGTTTTCAAATTAAAATAAGCGGCATTTTGTCGGCGGTGTGTCCGAGCACTTCGAGCCGCATTACCTCTCAATGGAAACAGACAGCAATCTGGCGAATTGAAAACAATGTGATTGTGAAATGGTTTTCGCTCAAAATGTGAACGGATTACAAAGATTGAAAACGAGAAAAACGAATGCAACAACAAAAGGGGCAAGAGCGCAAAATTGTCCCGGACAATGCATATTGCCGGCGACTCGGGCCGGCACGACTGGGCCCGGAATGCCTCGCCCCGCTCGCCCCGCTCGTCCCGCTCGTCCCGCTTTGTCCCGCTCCGCTAGTCCCGCCTTGTTTCCTACTTCCCTAACGAAATTGCATTTTGATTGTGCCCGACCGTCTTACACGTGGTTGGCTACAATTATTCGACATTATTACTTTTCATTACGACTCGAACGCTTCCCGTCTACTTTTGTCATTCTAATCGGGGTTTTGGTGCGAATTTAAATTATTGGCCTCTTTTTTAATTTCACTCGATCACAGAGCTGGCGTTTTAATGAAAAGAGTTTTGAGCAACATTGCATTGGTAAAATATTATCTCATCAGTCTAAGGAGCCGCAAAAAATATCTAAATAGTACTATATTAAAATAGCAAAGCACTTAAACTGTAAGTCAAAGTCGTAACAGACAAAATCTTAGTAGAAAGCTAATTACATGCATTTAGATCGTTCTTAAACGAGTTAAGAACGTCGAGTTCATTAGAAATTTAGGCTGAGTACAGACGTCGGAAAGTGGCTAAG
Source organism: Macaria liturata (assembly GCA_964023185.1). Taxonomy (NCBI): domain Eukaryota; kingdom Metazoa; phylum Arthropoda; class Insecta; order Lepidoptera; family Geometridae; genus Macaria; species Macaria liturata. Next base: position 170,062 of record OZ026818.1, on the reverse strand, counting down.
TTTGTAACTTACTGATGGTAATTTGCACTAACTTTTATTATTGCCTTGTAGCGCTCCCTCTCGTTTTAACGAGCACAACTGAAACCCGCATTTGATGTCATTTGGTGACTTTGAAAGGGATTTTGGGATTCTACGACACGCTACTGCTCACATTATGCTCCCCAATTACATCAATGTACTTCACTAATTTGCTACTAGATCTGTTAAACGGTACAAGGACCGTTATTTTGTCAAAACGGTGGCTAATTATTTAAAAACCGATAATGCAAACAATACCTTGTAAACACATGTAATTGTACACATGTTTCAATTTATTGGACGAGCGAGCGAGCAAGATATCTAATTTGTATTCCCACGAAACTTGGTAATCAAACCGACCCTTCATCAAAACTAGAGCCCCTGTAAATAAATAAGCGTCCACACGTATCGCGCCGGACAGAACGCGTAAATACAAAAAGCGGTCCCTCAATAAAACAAGCAAGGAAATCCGAAGAGAGCGCGACCCGCCGATCATTTATTTACCTTACACCCGACACCATCAAATGGAACAAAGGCACGCATCCGCCGCCAGCGCTGCAAATGTGCGCAAATAAATAATAAATCGTATTCTGTCCGCCGAATAAAAGATCGCTCGGGCTATGAATAAGAATAAACAGATGGCATAACAATGTTGTCGGGATTAATACGCCGGTCGTCGGCCGGACGCAGGCCGGGCCGCCCGTCCACCGTCCGTCCGCGGACCAATACAGGCCGTGTTAGAACTAGCTCGCATGGAAATGAAGTAGATTATAGTGTCACTCATAATGGAACTATGCAAACAAACGCTGATCCGTAGTCAGTACATATCCTAATTCATATGCATTAACATAATATGCGGCATCCGGTGACATAAGCCACTAATGATGGAGTAAGTGAATGTTTTGATTTAGGTTTCGCCAATATTCTAGTTTTTGTCAGATTCCATACACAGAAAAGCTGTGTATGATGTAACTCAGCATACAATAACTCTTGCCTAACCTACATATGTCCGAGGTCGGTTGAGGAAATTATATGAAATTGTCACAAGCATAAGAGATTTATTGGCGGTGCGTGAACCAAACTTTTCTCCACAGATTTTGTTGCTACGATTTCCTTCTCGTATTTGTGTTACTCATCATCATCTTCGGTATATGTATTTTATAAAATACATATACCGAAGATGATGATGAGTTGATGATGGTATATTGAAAATTCGTTTTTATCTAAATAAAATGAAATCCGAGTTTTACAGGAAAAGCCCAAAGGCAAAAAAACCTTTACTAAATCACAAAAGAAGGACAACACAAGTACAACAACAACACACAAGTTTTACTTTACCATGAAAAACTATCGTAAAAAATGATATCAAACTATATCAACTAAAATCTCAATAGTGACTTGGTTTCCTCAGCACAGTTCGCAAGCCCCGCAGCAGGTGCGGCTAAATAGCAGCCGAGTTTGATGCCCCATGACTACTAGAATGCATTTTACTTACATTTCTCGGAAAATCCCGGTACTTTTACTCAGTACTTTTTAATTCTTATTCTTACTTTGTGTTCCAGATTGCTACGAATGTTGCTGCAGAGAATGTTTACATACATTTGTGTAGGTTTTAGATTAAAATGTTAACTTGGGAAAAATACAAGTGTCTATAGAAGAATTGTTTCAAATTTTATATTAATCCTGTTCCATGGATATATTTTTCAGAATGGATTTAACATTAAAGGTTATATTAAAAGAATAGTATATCGTTCAAATAAGTTCACAGTTACTCTAAACAACTAACTTAAACTATGAACCAACAGACATAATCCCAATCTTCACAGCTAGATATATCCACAGAGCTTTACATTTGACTTTAGCTTTAAGCTATCTGTGGTCAAAGTCAAACAGCTCGTTAAGTACAACCTCCGTGGCCCTTAAAGCTGTGTATCCTATTTACTTGAAGTACAAAGGGTTTGCGGCGGCAAGTGCTCCCAGTACTGAACATGAACCAGTGAGCCTTTGTTAACGTATTAGAGCCTATTTGTATCTGGATTACAATACGTATGTAGTATGTACTGCACAATGAAGGTAATAGGTACTTATCCGTATACTATGTAATGGAATTCAATGTATAGTCAAAGAATTTTGTAAAGAATGAAAATATATATTCAGACTGGCTTTGAGTAAGAAAAATAGATTTAATATATAATCTTCTATATGGACATTTTTCAGATGTACCTAGCAGAGGAAAACAGATTTTTAAAGACTTGTAACTGAACTATTTTGAGCTGTATTGAATGTAATAAGGCTCTTACCTTGATTAAGAAATTAATATATCGCTCGGTGTCGGCTCATCATAATCACCGTAATGAAGTACTATATAGACGTACAAGCTCCTACTAATTACCTCAGATTTATGAGTCATGTATATCAGATTAAATGAAGATATACTTCAAACAGCCTTCAGCTGACATTTGTGCTTAGTAAATTTCAGATTTTGGCTTTACTGTAGTCAGTTTTATCAATTTTTTTATAGGAGTAAGAAATAGAAGCGTAGCACCATGTGCTACTCAGGATCGTAGCGACGTAGGCCTGCTACGAGAGTAACTAACTGCAACAACACGACGGCCGGACGACATCTCGTTATAGAGTACAATGTTTGTTATGTCGTTTGTGAGTTAAGCTCGTCACGGTAGGATTATGAAGGGAAATAGCTCGAGGACATGTTGACATGACCCATACATGCACACTGACCCATACATGATAATGTTCGATGTGGAATATCATTGTATAATTTGTGTAAAGTGAAGAAAATTAATGGATCATGCTGATAAATAGATTGCACGTTGACATTACACTACATGGAGCAGTGGCTCCATAATACCACGTTGCGCCTCTAAACACTCTCCAATATCAATAGCAATAATAACATAATGGTTAATTTGTACTAAAACAGCATTATTTGTGTATAATTGTCCCCGTTCTGGATGATAATCACGTGGCGTCGATAAATCGGCGAGTGTAAGCGAACGGCTGCGATTAAATATTCGATCGGAATGTATGCGCGGTCACGCCACGGACATTATACTAAATACTGCAGTCACGCCAAACTGGGCCTTATTTTGAGGGGAGAAGGAGCGATGTCGCATGGCAGGCGGTGTGACTGCAGTGCACCGCAGTAACAGGCATTGGCTTTTCAATACGAGACAATGCAATAATTATCGGAGAGTAAAGCTCGCCGCACACTGCACCGCCCGCCGCCTCCGCCTGGTGGGCCGGACATGGATAGGGCTCTTTACGACGCCACCGAACGTAAGAGACATGTCTTAGTCGGTTCTCTTACATAAGGAGGATGACTAGGACAAAGTAGTTTCGAGTTTCATTTGAATAGAGAATAATGCTAATATTGAAGACCGAACTTAGACGTACCATTCAAACTAAGAAACGTATCCATTTAATGACTTGTTGACTGTCAGCTAAGTTGGTACTCCTAATACTACATCAACACATTTACCTGTTTTTGGAGGTTATCAATTTATCATAGGTACATTAAAATTTTCGCATTAAGGTATTTTTATTGATTGTTAACAACAAGCAACCCATATTCCCAGTCAGGACTTACAAGCCCATAGAAGTCGGTGAGTTCTTATTTTTTTACGACAGGGCCAGCCACTCAGCTCACGCGATAAGCGAGCTTCTTTTATGACGCTGGAAATACGTTCTTTGGCAGTAAAAATGCGATGTAGATCTCTAACGACCCTAGTGTCGGAACTTTTATAAATATTCACCAACACGTTGTAAGGTGGGAGAGGAACTCCCTTTATGTGAGAAGTTCGGGAATTGTGTTAGTTTGCTGATGCCTGATACAGATTGCTGGCGGCGATAAAAGTGCCACTTGAATTAACTATTTCTTTTTTCTAAAATAAGTGCTGATTACTTAATATTATAAGTTAATCAATTTTTTTTCTATGTTTATTACCATTATCGTTATGTACATTATTCATTTTAAATCAATTTGTTTATTTTCAACGCACTGAATAAATAACATAATGTAAACATTATGTCAAATAAAAGTCATCAATTATGAAGAAAAATTTGCAGTCTTCTCTTCAGTTTTATATTTATTATATTTTTTATTATACCGTATTTCTTTCCTGTATTCTATTAAGCGTAAATACTTCTTATTTTAGTATGGACTGTTTTTATTGTAAATTATTTTCTATGACGAGGTATGATAATTGCCGACATTGTTTCTCTTTTAGTTATTAATGAATAACATTAGCTACATCACGCACCACTTTTGACAAAGCCCCTTTACAGCTGCCTTATTATTAAAATGATTACTAATGTATAAAATTATTAATTATTGAATGTATAATCAACTTGACGCGTCGTTATGAACTATTTATTATTTTGTAAACCACTTGTAATGAAATATCACATAACTGACAATAAAAGAATCTGAATCTGAATCTGAATCTGAATCTGAATCTATAGAATCTTGACCAAATGTTATCACTTTCTAGCATTGCTACTATTATCTCTGAGATAAAGCAAAATAATGCAATTCTCAACTGCAAGAGCAAAATTATGTTACACTTAACATAAACATAAACATAATACTCGTATTGTGAGTTTTATTTGTCTGCATCTGCAAATAAAACTAGTCTTTGTATTAGAAGCTATGTCGGTAACGTTGTAGCTCCTTTGTGGAACAATGCTACAACTATTAGTCCACAACAACGTTTTAAATTGATATTAATAGTACAGCATCGGAGCAGGAAATTGGAGCTTCCTAGAAAGATGCTGTAAATAAACTATGTTCTAAGGTTTCCTCGCTCAGACATATTTTTCTACCTTCTTTCACAAATATTACAAAAATAGGAAACTAGAAAGTAAATAGCAAATGTATGAAAACTGATCTGTTTTTCTTTCATGTAGCAAAAAGAGTCTTCAGGTTTTTAATTAAATGGATGAATTTAAGTTTTTTTTAATAAAAACATGTTTGTACTTGACCATAGTTTGCCTAATGGTAAGCAATAGCTATCATCTAATAGGGATCCTGCTGACCCAATAAGAACAGGTTCAATCTCGCTTTTTAGATAACTGTGCTTATTAAATTTGATTGTTAACTGTAGACAGGCTGTAATCAACCGCTAATTTATTCTACCGAGCTCAAAGTAAACCCGCACATAACCTTAAATAGGACCAGTTCATGCCCGTGGCCTGCCTTGTGCGAGGACAGAAAATAGCCATGAATGTGTGTATGTATGAATGTGTGTATGCCACTCTTGGGATCTTAAATTTCTATTATACCAAATATCACGACGACGGTTCACTGCAGAATATACCAATACACACACCCACACTTTAATTTTATTGTGCCATGAATTGATTTTCTACTTTTTATAAGCTTAAAGCAGCTCAGGATAAAGACAAGACTTTCCACTGTCTGCCTTAAGCGAATCCTTGACTACTTCGGACATATTGCTAGGAAAGATGGTGGAAACCTGGAAAAGCTAATGGTCACTGGAAAAGTCGAAGGCAGGAGATCCCGAAGCCGCAGCCCGACACGTTGATCCGACCAAATTCGTACCACACTCGATACATCAGTGTATGGAGCGCTGCATGACGCTGAGGATAGAGAGAAGTGGCGGAAGATCATTAGAGATAGGATCATGGATGGAGGCAGTCACGACCCTCAGATATGAGGAATACGATGCAAGGAGGAGGATAAGCTTAAAGACAATTAAATTGTCCTTGTTAAGCTCTGCTAACATGAAACAAAATAAATATCTTAACATCAAATATTTCTAAGAAGTACTTATGAAGATCACAATTAATTCGTACCAGTCTGGGTATCTATCTAAGTACGAGTACGTACAAGATGTATATATTTGTCCCATAATTGCTAAACACGAGTAACGAGATTGTTAGTCTCTTAGCTACATGATACTCATTATAAAGGAAAATGTGAATCTTGTTCTATGCACGAGGAATTTATAAAAATAGTTGCTTTTACGGGAGATAAATTTCATTTGTATTTAATTTGGCAATTTTATACATTCCAACGTACAATACAAATTCCGACGTGTTTTTATCATGTTTAGCTTGTATAAATCTATATAAAATCTAATCTATATTCATTAGAAAATATTGATATAACTTAAAAATCTAAAAACAAAGCACAATGATTTCAAAACAGAAATACCAACTATTTTGATAAAAAAACCGCAACTTTTTTAAGAACATAGTAGCCACACCTCTCACAAACCTTTACTATTCAAATAGACATACATATAACATTACAATACCTTACAAAATTATTCAACCTTTCCCAAAGCTCACTTCTTTCCCGCATCCATTCCACATCTCGTGGAATCCTGGCTACATGTTGCCAGAACACGCCAGAATGTTCGAGAATGTTCTCGAACTATCTCGTTTCATTTGAATATTCCTTTAGTTGTAGATGTGGAGAGCGCGCGGTTGTTTATGCGCCGTGTTTTTATGCGACTGATAGCAGTGAGTTATGATGGACGCACCGCGCACCGCGGGGATGGACTGCGCTAGGCGGGAACTGAGGTGTAAAGGGAGAGGCACTAGTAAACAGCAGATATTTAGATATGTGCTCGTAGAAATAAACATGTTTGAAAGTTCTGTGAAAAAAGAAAATAAAAACAACATGATAAAAAAAAACTCATGTTGTTTTTAATACTGTCAGTTTTCAGTCAGTAAATAACATTGAAATACATTTTCTCTTTGTTAAATTATATATATATATATATATATATAATAATAAACAATATCACAGCATATTGAGCAGAGATAACATTTCTCTCATTTAATTTTCCTTCTCCCTTCAATTACAAACAAACGAACTACACAAGTAAAGTCACATTTGACCCTACACTCGCTCACAAGTAGTCAGGCCGCAGTGTCCGCGCTGGGTCCCGGGGGCCCGCGCTCATAACCCGGTAATGCGACAGGTGAGGCCCGCGATACCCCCGATACGAGGTGACGTATGGCGCGGCTTACTGCACCGCTCTCACGGCTAAATGCCACTTAGCTGCCACGCACTGTAATAGAGATTTGTATCTGCGAGATGTTTTTCTTGTGTAAACTGACAGCAGAATAAGTGGTAATTTCCGGGTAGAGCTTTCAGCTGCAACGACGTTAGAAACATAAAAAAATAGACTAGTTGTAATTCAGAGACTTATTCAAACGCATGCTTTGCCTTTGTAAATTTGATTTGACAGTTATTGCTGAAATGGATTTTCATGATTCAGATTGCGAATTCAATTACGGCATCTTTACACCTACCAACGATTCATTCAAACATAACACTTGTTACCCAAACATGTCACGTGACGTGAGTTTTTTCTTTGAATGGAGGTAAGAAAGTTGCGGAAGTTCCGTCGCCGAGTTGAGAGTCCCTCACTTCTCATCGGCAATGCATAAACGATACAAACAAAGTAGTTTCAATATCGGCCGCCGGAGGGCGCGCCAAACGCCCCGACAATTCCGCTCTCGATAAAACTTGATAAGTGGATAAAAATTCGCGAACGGAATAAATATCAGCGAATACTTTTTGCTCCGTCCTCGATCGTTATTTATTATTTATGGAAATAGACCTGCGAACTCCATCGGGGGAGGCCGTCATATTTTTCTTAAAAAAAGTAATGTCCCTTCGCTGCGGGCGCACGTTTGTCATGCTAATTTATGCGCGCCGGCCGCGCGCGCCCACACGGAGTGTTCAATCCGGAGTGGAAGAGTTCTTTAAACGTCTGTTAATGCGAGGTTACGTCTGTGTGTCACGGCAGATGTCAGATCGATGGAGTCAAGTGTACATAACACTCTGAGAGTGGGGCGAGTGGCCGAGCTGTCAAGTGGCGCCGGCGCGGCGCGTCGTTAGTCACGGTAATGTTATGAGGTGTCGGCGTGTCATGTACATCATTTACTTCGCGCCGCGACGACACTTTCTCAAACAGCGGTGACATTTATGCATCGCACTTTGACTAACTTTGGAGTGCTGATGTTTTATGGAAATGAGTCCGCGCCGACTGAAAGCATTTTGTTAACATTCAAATATTTTAAAACGAAAACTGTCGCTATGATAAACATGTGTACAACTTTTGGGCTGTATAATGTGACAGTTACAGATATTGTAATAGTGTAGTTGTAGCTATTTGTTTGTTTTAATCCTGCGTGAAGTTTTCAAGCACCTACAGAGTGTTGATTAATAATCTCAACTAAATGTGTTCATTGGATAATTTATTAATAACGCTTGTAAATTTATCAAAACTCATGAATAATAGTTTTTGAAAAAAACTAAGTAAATACAATCTCAAACAAATCAATCGTATTCCAAAACGCTACCAACCACAACAAGAAGGCGAAACATAAAACCGCGTTGGAACGAAACTTTCAAGTTGTAGTTTGTACTACTACCTACTCTGTAGGGGTAGCATGAAAGTAGGGTGCACTAAAGATAAGTGAATAAGTATTATAATGTTATGCACCTGCAGCGCCGCGGGACATACTTAACTGACTTTGTTTGGTAAAGATAAAGAAATGGTGAATCAAGATCTTGTATTTTGGATTATAAAAATGATGCTTCCCTTATTTGTGGTCATGTTCTTTTTAAGAGTTGAAAATAATGAATTTATTTTATTTTTTTGCGAATAAGAGTAAATAATTTAAGCATTATTTTGTCATTTTAAGTGAAAATATGCAGATTGCAAGCCAATTAATACCAATTAGAAAAATAATTAAACATTACGTGTAATATATTAAGAGTAATCTTTTACGCATTTAGTTAAATCATTGTTGCGTTACAATTTAACATTTTTATTTTTTAGTTGTACAATGATAGTCGAAAGTATTTAAAAATCATACGCAATTATGATGACATGGATGAAAATACTCACATGGTGATTACTTTCCTACATTATAATGATAACATTGATTGGCAAATTTTTAATCAGCTAAAATGTTGGCAGTACCTAATTTCGCACTTAATTCGAAAATATAATCAATGTTTTAATTACCAGCAGCGCTGATATGTTTATGTAGTGGACTATAATCATTTCCCTGAGAGCGTATTATTTTTACAGATTGCCTATAATTTGATATAATGACGCTCCAATCTGCGAATTAAACTTTAATATCAACATTCTTGATTATATTAAAGTGTATTTAAATAATGTAACTCGCTGGCATGATACTTCAATAATCTTGTGACGATATAGCGTTGTATGTTAATAACTATCACAAATTAAGCAAACAATACTGATATCTTAGCCAGTAATGTTAGTAATTTCTCACAATTAAAAAAAACCAACGTAAAAGTTGCTGTACATTCTAGCATCAACTATTTATTAGAAAAACACCTTTCTATTTTAAACGGAACAGTTTTCTATATGAACATATTTCCCCCATTATATAAATAAATAAATATTCCGGGACATTGCCCACAGCGCCATCTAGCCCCACACTAAGCAAACGCTTGTGTCGTGGGTACTAGATAACGTATATAATACTTATATAATATAAGCAGCATGATTGAAGCCCCTCCTCTCCTGTCCTGTGTCCCTCTTCAAGTGTGTGTACTCCGGACTATCATCAATTTGTCACGGAAATATGAGAGTGCATAAAAAATGGTCAGCCTGATGTTTAGCATGCAGAGACTACTTTGTGATAGAGACTTCAGTTTGGCGTCAGTTTAGTTTCATTTTATTAGACTGTGCGCACTAAAATTTATCAATATCAATTGAGAAAGCATGATATGTAGTAAAACTTTTTTCATTTCAAGTGAAAATATTTAATCTTTTTAATGCAGTTTAATATTTTGATATATTTTAATATTTGTAATTCCATATAGGTAACCATAACTCGTTTATTTAGAATCTGTTAACAAATAATTCGTTGTAATCTCCCCCTGAAATAATCTGTGTTCTAATAGTAAACAATATACGAGCACATACATATGTGATTAGCGATGCGCGTCCCCTATCGGCAGCAGACGAGAGGCTCGGACGAGGGTCTCCCGCCCGCCCTGCTCCGCCCAGCACGAGACTAGCACGAAACTTCCTTTGGTCATACCTCATTACTGCAAGGCGCATTACCCACTGGTTTTTTGCTTGACTAAGTATGGCGGTATATTAAAATTTACAAATGTAAAACTTCTTACAAATGCACACATCCGTTTTTAGTTATACTTTTAACTTCAAAAATGGCATTTAGCTCAGTTGCAATAACCGTTGACCAATTTTTGTCCGCAATAAATTGTTTTACTAAGCTCCGAATTCATTTCCTTTGTTATATCGCGGATATGATTGTTTTAACCCGGCGCGGGTCCCGCCGCCGCCGCCAGCTATTAGACTTGTTCTCTATATTTGAGGCTGCAACCAGCTTTTATTGCCTTTTTTGTTTAGAATTGTAATTGGCTTTTGGAAATCGTGGTATTTTTAAATAAAATTTTATTTCGTGCCATAAAAATGAATTTAATCCTAAAATAACGACAATTTGTATTTGAATCATGATAACAAAATTTATGTTATTCGGGTGAAAACTCGAACAATTTAAATTTCATAAACTTTGAAACAAAAACAAATACTCAAAAAGTGGTAACTCAATTCATTTAATTTGCTTGAAATTCACAATTCCCGGTACAGTGTAAGTACTGGTAAATATTCCCACAGCTAAAATTATCTCGCAAAGAGAACATAATTTAGTGGAGAGCACATATCTTAGTGAAGCAGCTTTACATTAACATATACCGCACTTTAACTCCACTAGAGAAGTAAACAAAGATCGTACTCTACGTCTCGTGATTACAAACATTTATAACGTGCTTTAAATTCTGCTGATTTTTTTACTAAATGTCAACAAAATTTCATTTTTCTACACGAGAAGACTACAAGCATTTTCACTTTTTAACCCTAAATTAGCAGAACAATTTTTTTCTTAAATGTTTAGTTTTCTTTGCAAATATTGATATATTACCTTATTTATATTAGAAAAATGATGAAAAAAAATCTTTTTCTTTTTTGAGAAATCGTATGTATCATATATAATACATTGCCAACTATACAAAATATGAGACATGAATCGTATATGTTACAACGCCAATTCACGTGCTAAATAAAACCACAGATTAATTTAACATTTAAATGTATTTTACTATTATTTTATTGTTGATACTTAGCACATAATAAAAAACAATTTTTCAAAGTAGTAAAGGAAATTGTAAAAACAATATATTTTTCAACCATAGAATAGCGAATAAATAGTCTTACAAAGAGCAAGCACTACGATTGCACCCAATCCTAGGTCGCTAACCTACTGAAAATCACAACCAAATCCTGAAATAAGAGACCTCATGAACATTTTCAAATCCCACTTTGATGACTTATTTTGCATGACGTATTGTTTGCGATTTTCAGCCTTTTTACCTTCGCATGGTATCATCATTTTGTCGACACTGTATTCTTGCCCACATTCATATTTCAAGCAGTTTTCTCGGATTTTTTCAGTGGAAAATAAGACCATACATATTGACTTATTGTCTAATTTTGTAATATCTATCTATATACCCAGTTATTGCACATATAAGCAGTGGCAGGGTTATATTTTGTATTAGCAATGTTAAATTTCCAGTTCACACAAAATGTCAGAGCGATTAGCATTGTAACACATATGATACATGTTGCCTCAACGTCAAATGTTTGAGGAATAGACAATGTAACACCGGTGATACATTACAATTTCGGAGGTTATAAATCACACTCATACCCACAAGTACTTCCATAATTCTTCATAAATATCACAAGCAGTAGTTTCCTGATAAAATGCAGCCACCAAACAACGGAAACATTCAGTAAAATAGGAATTATTTAATAAACTTACCTCGCATTTATAGTCGACGTGCCTTTGTGATGCCATTTTTAAAGTTAACAGACAGTTAATCATTTGTCACACTCTAACAGCATTTTTTTCCATCACTCATTGAATGTATTGATGCGTTCATTGTATAATTAATTTAAAGTGACGCTTAGTCTAGCTTGGTCAGGATTTTATTGTAATTGATGTATTAAGTACCTGTGTTACGTTTCCAAGTTAAGGGTTAAAGCCAAAAGAAAATTACTAGTATTTATAAACAATATAATTAAATTTTGTAAATAAAAACCTACACAACGGCCCCAACGCTAGACCAGCGCTGTTTGCTTCCAGTCTGTCTAAATCTGTCTCAATAAATGTTATTCTATTATATTCTATTCTAACATGTTCGTTATTATTTTAGATATTTTAAACACGTATGTTGCGCATTTTGTTCCTTTCACTATTCAACATATTTTATACATTTTCAATATTGTGCAAAGAAGTATCAATATAGGTAAAACAAAGCGCCTGCGTCCCCTCGCTGCACTACAATGGCCGCCAATAGATGGCGCGCTCAACAGTTCCATTCGCATGGAAAATATGAATTACTACCATTATTCTATTAAAGCCGCAATTAATTTATCGTTTTTCATAAACTTGCCAGTAAAAAGTTAGCGGTACTATAAATATAGCGCTGGCTATTTTACAAGCGGAATAATACATATATTTTTAGCACTGAGCCGAGTCTATGGTTTTTTGTTACTAGTATAATGAACTTTTAATGCTCGAAGCGCAATATTTCTGAGTATCGTTTTGCTTAGTTTGTTTTTGATTTAAAACCGAACAAAAATAACAAGTCCCATGTCCCTTCTATGGGTTATATAATTGACTTCCAAGAACCAAGATGCCCAATTCAATTATGGAAATTAATTGAAGGAAAGAAAAGGTATGAATTAGCCTGGGAAAACAATAAATATCGCTATCTGCGCCCACGACCAATCAACGGCGTCGCTAATTCAATCACTCGGGCTCCGGTTTGAGGCTGCCCAAAAACACAGCTTCCGGACATTTATTAATGGATTCCGTGAAACGAAACGTTTCTCCAACTCAAAGAGAGTAGAGAGCTCTTTGTACATATCAACTTACTGCATAAATAAGAATTTATATTATGGTTATAATGCCATCTACAAAGTTCGTAATGAAAATCAAATTATAAACAAAATGGTCGACGCATCACTTTTCAATGGCCATATCGTTATTGTTTAGTACGAGTATACAAAAGCTGAAAGTTAAACGGTCTGTAACAAATATCAATATTTTTTTTGTCACAGAAATGAAATAATATAGTAAATTTGAGAACATGATCAGTGCTGTCATTATCATAGTTCAATACATTTATCATGGGCTTAGATTTCATAATAACATTTTAGAAACGAAGTAAACAATCTGTGGAAAGCAAATCTGAGATTGGGAAAGAAATGCCAAGTCCATAGTTGATACTTGAAAGCGTTTCCGCCGCCTTGAGTCGAGATTACATCACAATGTAAGTCAGATCGGTTTTTGCCAACTGCGGGGCTACAATGAGCTTCAAGTAATCTTTAGGCTTTTGTAAAGATTTTCTTTTTTTTTGTCTATTTTGTTGTAGTTAGAAATAGTATGTTTAGTTTTTCTTTCCTTTTTTATGTTATTATTGTAAGTAATAGTAGAAAATAAACGCTAACCAAATATGTAAGCATTAACGTTGTTATAAATAAACATACAATTTGATCTTATTTATTTGCAGAGTTGATATTACTTAACTTTAACTAAGAGTTATATTGATGAGTCCCGTTAAGTCAAAATTATTCGTTTAAAATTCAAATTTGATTCCCATCTTGGTTTGAGTGCAGAAGGTCTAAACTTGTACATAATCAGACGGCGCGCGGCGTGGAGCTCAGATAAATGCTATCCTTCCAAGTCAGGATCTTTTCAGGGCTATTGACTATCGTGAATTCAGGTTGCCATTAACCAGTATGGAAGACACACAATGTGGTACTTATTAGAAAAGAAAGGGCTTAAACCATGATACCTTTCTATAGTTTAATATTATTACAGGTACTTAATCAAAATAATGTATCTACATTAGACATACTTAATCATAGCTAAGCAAAGTCCTCTGCATCGCAGGGGTATTTGGTAGAGGAGGACGGAAAAAAAACTAAGAGTATTACTTACTCTTTAATGTATAAATTATAATAAGTTTTCACACTTCGCTAGCGCTGCGACCCATTCTGATCCTGGCCTGCGATACTAACAGATGGCGTTCTTCTTAGCCTTTCTGTTGCTAAACACTGAGAGAAAGAAAGGGATGAAATGAAAATCCTTGCTAAATACTACATTACTTAATGGATATTGTTTCTATAATACTTTGGTACCATGACTAGTGTTAGCCCCTGGGTTGGAGCCAAGACCCGCAGCTTCGGGCGCTGAGACTGTGCATTACTCACTGCGCTAAACAACACTGACTTCTTTCAGCTTCGTACAGTCTAGATTTAAAGCTGATTTTACGGAGTATCTACCTTTTTAAAAATAATATAAACGTATAAAGAATACGATTTCTATTTCTAGTTTTTTAAAGTTATTTTTAGCTGTCACAATGATCTAAATTACTATCGGACTTAAATTTGAAAATATGATTATGCAGCCTATCATTTTGCAAAATGTAAGTATACCTAATCCTTCTCCACCTTTTCGCTGCAAACACAATATTTGTGTTCCCTTTCAGTGGGGCTGAGAAGTCGATTTGAAAACGAGCCCGCGTCAATTCTCGCGCCGTCTTATATATTTGTATGATGTGTGAGTACTTTTGTATGTCAAGAGGAAGTATTGAGATCGACCCTCGCTCAGTACGCGGCTACCATTCATGTCTCACCAATGTGCACACAAATATGGACTTTATTCCCGAGCAATAAGACTCAAGTGATAATCTCAGTTGTGTCGCTGCAGAATACTCTTTTCTCTATATCCTCATATGGTAAAAATAGCTCGGGTCGTGCGTCATTTTCCTGAGACAGGATTTACTTTTTTTGCGCGTTCAATTTTTGGGCCGAGATTTGAAGAAGTTCGCTGAATCATATATTATTTTTAGCATTGTAAGGATAATACAATATCTGTGAGTTGTTAGGGATATAATTTTATTTTTATTTGTAACGTTTTAGTCCAATTTGTTACACAGAGACTTTCTACTTTCGCCAAAGTCTTTCATAAAACGTCTTATTTTACCTATTCAACATCTATGATTTCAGTAAGGTCATACAAGTAGTAAACATAATTTGAATGTTAAACTTTATCTATTACCGTTGATACGACAAAAAATCACAAACTTGCCGATCAACAATACCTTCAGTATAATCCCCATGGTAAAGCAGACTGGTGTCATAAAGCTGGTTTGTCTCCCAGATTGTCTGCTGGAGGCTGTCAAGTGCAGACAAACTGCAAAGAAGTCGCCTGCATCCGAGATCAATACGCCCGTGTTTACGGCGCATTGTCCAAACAGAGCCAGCGCAGGCTGCGAACACAGTACTGCATCTACCAGCAAAGAGATCAGTTTAATATTGGATGATAAATAAAATGTAGTGCTAATATACCCAACCTGCAACTTTACAAACACAACTCTGTTTCATTAACAGCTATGTATTCACGTCGTCCCATCATTGTGGTGGACTATTATAAGAAGAATTGAGATGCATTATAAACGTATACAACATATTAGTGGGCTTGTTGGGTAGTTTCACGGTGAACATTGTTTATGGTAGAATTGTTCATGTTTTGCGTTACATATATAAAACGGTGCTAGTTGCAATTTACAATAAAAGTCAGTAAAGTTACCTAGAGAGAACATAATATGTATATATGTAACAAATAATAGGTACCTTCTATATCTTTTAACATTTTATTGAGTATCTAATAGTTTTTTCTTTCGTATGTCTTTTGAAAGCCATGCATCAAAATCTTTTTTTTAATTACATAATGTAATTGGTTGTTACCGTTTTAATTAAGTAAATAAATAAATAATGTAACTCCCCCTACTATAGTTCTGGCACTGCACAGAGGGCCGGCTGCGGTCCAATTTGCGTGTGTAATTGTCACCAAGGGAAGCTTTGACGGGAATCACTTCTCACGGGGGATAATTAAATGGCCGACAAAACGATACGTCAAACATACATACATAGGTATATACGTATGTATGTACAACTGGACTGATTGGAACAGTAATGAGAAGGGACCACTTTGATAATGTAGGTGGAGGTAAATAATGTAGGTGGAGGTAAATAATGTAGGTGGGGTGGCCTAAGTTCATAATATTGGAAAGGATTGGATTTGAATCACTTATTTTGACTGTTTTAGACAAAACTTAGTGGCTTTTGTAATGGGCAATTCTGTTATTGATAAATAGAAATAAACTGTCACATAAAAGTGTTATACTTAATTATAATTTTATTATCCATCTGCGCCCTTATTTTTTATAATAGAATAATAACTCCAAGAAATGGCACAAATAGATAACTTTAAAGAATATTAAACGGTTCTCCATTTTAAAAAATATACCATCGCGAAGTATGACGGCTGTTCTTATGTAAATTTATTCCATCAACTGCGAGGTTTTTTTACAAAAAGTGTTCTTTAGCCGCGGGAAGTGCACCTTTCAAATTGGATCCGATATTTTTGTTTTTTGATAAAATACAGTTGATGAAGAGATTTTTAAGTGGATTGTTGGAGTCTGCTACTATTATGTTTAAATAAAATAAGATTTATATTATTTTTGTAACTAACTTTATTAAGTATGTATTTCTTTATATTAATCTGAATTAAACCAACGAATCTTTAACTTGTATACAAAAATGTTTTAAATCTCATCGTAGACACCTTGAGCCAACATAGTCACCTAACTAAGTGGCGATACACTCTCGTCTCGAGCAATATTAGTGTGACGTCAACACACTCCGGTTAGTGAGTGAGTGGGTGACGACGACAGCACAGCGAGCAAGTTGGCCGGCGCGCCTCGGGGGCCATCGCTCAGTGCCGGTTCACATCCGGCCTAAGTAACTGATCACTTGCAACGTACTTAGTTTGTAACACTCGTGCTCGCACCTGCTTCAATTGTACTTAGATAACTTACTCATACGTCAGCTGACGATTTAGACGTGACTAGCTGCATGTCTTGGTTTTACTCGCTATTATGTTTCGGTGATACAGATGGTGAAATATGGAGTTTATATATAATTCTATTTGAAAAAGAAAATTCCAATTTCCAATTCGCTAAAGAATACAATTAATTCAATATTATAGCATATTTTTAGGATTGTTTACATTGAATTTAATTATTGTTCATTCTAAGTTCTTAGGAATCGTGCCTAAGAATTGCTTGTATTTTTCACTTGACCAAGTAAAAGTACTTGGACTTATTTATATCCAAATATTATATTCATAGAACTACGAACAAACCTGCTGTAATACAAGTTTTACAATACATTGTTGAAACTTGCTAATACTAATAGTTTGTATAGAAACACGACAGAACTTCATACAATACAATTCGCTGTAACTAGCTTTTACCAAAGTTGTTTTTAACCAAAATACGTGGATTTTGTCGCGCTCTGATGCGCCGTAACACTGATTGGATTAAAGATATGCTTGTTCACAGAGTCCGAACATTTCCGTTCTTTATTCCCGCTCTCGCGTTAAAATCCTATTTATTGAAACATAAACAAAAAGTCCATTCACTGGTGATATCGCGCTTCGTCGGGCTTGCTTTACGAACAGATACACTCGTCAACGTAAAAGGGATGTTATTTTACATTGTTCATTACGGATTTACTTTTGTCCGTCGGGTTGAATGGGTTTTGAACGAATGATAAGCGTTTACAATGTAATACCATGGTCGTAGCGCTACGACATTCCTACGCAGGCACGTAGCGGCGTAGGTGCTTGTAGCAGTGTACGCGTATAAACGCGTCTGTTTAAATGAAAGGATTCCGATGAAAGGATTGACGGATACATTCCTTATTTATTTCGTTTCAGTATCAAAAAAAAATATATATATTGTTGTTGACAATCAGTTTTGATGACTAAATAAATTGAATTCCATCAAGAGACAAACCTAACAAGTATTTAAATGATATGGAGTGGTTGGTTATGTGTATAGAAGTCTGGCTGCGCCTCTAGCGGAGATGTTTGCTCAGTGAGGAGTGCTGCCGTTGTTGGTTCAACCATGGAACTAGAGTTTATGGATTAAGTCTTTTACTGAAATTCAAGGAAACCTATGCAGTTATACCATTTTTTTTACAATAAAAACAATAATTCTGTTTATTGGTTTTTGTATGAAAAATGGTCCATTGTAAAAAACATAATTTGTTTATTCCTTTTGAGTTTTTTTTTTTTTTTTTGTAATATAATTATTTATTTAATAAAAACTTATAAAACAAATTTTACTAATTTAAAATAAAAACTTAAGTAATTAATACCTAACTTATAAACTAAAACTTTTAATAAACTTAAAACACCTATAAAAAAAGTATATCCGTAGGCAACGTTCCCAGCATGCTGGCGGCATTGCCACGTTGGATGGCAATGCTTATCCTTTGCGCCAAGAATGCGCCAGCATGCTGGTCACGGGTTGCCTGAACTATCTGTTCTACTAAAAATTTATATATTTTATGGGCTCCCGGTCCCCACGGCCCCAATGGGAATTTGTCATTTGTTTATCTAAATTGGGTTGGCAATTGCTTTCTCTATTTGCGTAGTATAATTTAATTAATGTAGTTTAAAGGGGAGCGTACCACTTACTCAATATTATTCAGCTCTCTCTTTTCTTCCCCAACCATTGTTATTGTAGTTAATACAGTATCTACCTTGTTACGGAGTACTCCATGGTACATGAAGTAGCCCGCTAGTGC
This sequence comes from Macaria liturata, assembly GCA_964023185.1. Lineage (NCBI taxonomy): Eukaryota > Metazoa > Arthropoda > Insecta > Lepidoptera > Geometridae > Macaria > Macaria liturata. The sequence goes on along the minus strand of OZ026818.1, from coordinate 151,244 downwards.
TGGAGGCTCTCGCACCGAGTCGAGCGAGTGCTGCAGGCCAGACAGGGCACACCACTAGGATGCAGATTCATGTACTACAGGCACTACACGACTCACTAGCTTATGAATACGTCAAATACTAAGCGTAGCAATGCAGGTGTTTCACAATAATAATACAGTTTCAAAAAAAAATTGATAATTCGATAATTTTTTTATTCAATAACTTACGAGATATATTTTGACGAATATGTTTTAGTTACAATAACATAATGTTAAAACCAAATATCCAAGTTTTAGATAAATACATCTTGCGTAGATTAAATTCCGTCTCTGCCAATCAATAAACTATTATATTACACTTTTAAATTCCACAACCTTTACCTTTACCAAACCAAAAACTGTTTATCATCACTATATAACTCAGCATTACCTATATCTTTACTACAAAAACTGTTCAAATGCAAACAAATAAATGACCGAAGTATTTAGATCAGTCATTCAAATCGGGTCCGAGTCGCAGTTCAAAAATGGCTTCTTTCGTCCCCTTCACGCGGTGCCATGTACTAGGAGCGCTGACCTATATGCCTCCATACAGCCTCCATGTAGGCTCCATATAGGCTGCATGCACAGATATAAGCACATCAGTAGGGCGGTCACGTGCTCACCATCAGGCGCCTGACCTGCTCGCGCCCCAACTTCCTCCATTACGCGCTCGCTGCTATCTTCAGCGCGGGATCGACCGTTAACGTTTTAATATCTATTTAATTTGTTTTCCAAAGTTTTAAACCTTATTTTCCTGATTTGAGAGTATTTTAAGCACGCTAAAATCAGGAAAATAAGGTTAAATATATGTACGTGTGTAATTTTTTGATTCCTAATCGAGTTCGCCTTTTATTCCAGCTTCTCTGATGCTCAAGTAACTAATAGTCATAGATCAAGCTCTCCTGGAATAATACTCCGGATTTTAAGAATTGTTTTAATAATCACTGACTGTCATTAAATGAAATGAAATAAATCCAAAGAGAAAATCATATATTCCAAGAAGATTCAGGCATTGTGTCTTTGATTTTGGATAAATTTGCTGTAAATTGTTGTGATATTTTCCTGGAACTGCTCCTGAACCAGAAGTAACAAATATATTCTCCAGGATTTTTGCACACTTATAAAATGTTACGAACTTTCTGTATCTAACAACTGGATAAATTGCCTTCACGACCTCTTTTATGCCCAACATTACATTTTTAGGATGTCGTTTTGTTGCGCTCTCAATGCTTCTATGCTTGTGTGGAAATGGATGTGGATAGCATTTGAAATAATCTAAAATAATATATACAAGATTTATGGGGAGTTATCATCAACTATAGAATATTTGAGGCATTGTTACAGTGCTGTTTTACAATTTGAGACATTGTTAGTGTTCTATTGTTCGATTCATTATAAACAGTGTAATCATGTGGTAGTGATAGTTATTCTTACTTACCTACGTATTAACTCACTAAAGTTTTGTTATTTTTATATAATATAATTGGAATCTTTCACAGTCATAATTGTAAAAAGACATTCTTCTATTTGAATCAATTGAACGGATCTAGGCAGTATTTGCAAATTTACTAAATACTAAAGGTAAGTTGTAGTAAAATAAGAAGTTACATTTTTATATATATCAAAAGCCTAATACAGTATATAATACAGTGCAGTACCACTAGCTTAGTAAACTACACGTTAGATAAAGCGCAGTGCTTAGACTGCTTAGCCTTACTTAGTTCAACTTGAAGTTGAGTCCGAGTGTAATCCTATTCAGCTCGGCCGCGCGCTGCTCTAATTGCCCATTACAGACATACTCGACATACTCGCATACTACTTCACAGACACGTATCTATACTAATATTATAAAGCTGAAGAGTTTGTTTGTTTGTTTGTTTGAACGCACTAATCTCAGGAACTACTGGTGTGAATTGAAAAACTCTTTTTGTGTTTAATAGACCATTTATCGAGGAAGGCCTTAGGCTATATAACATCACGCTGCAACTAATAGGAGCGAAGAAATAATGGAAAATGTGGAAAAAACGGGGAAAATTATTCATCTTTGAGGGCTTCCGTTGCGTGCGCTGCGAAAACGGTTCAAGATATCACAAAAATTTGTTCATAGACTATTAACGGTGCCATTGACAAGAGAAGGTTATCAAGAAGAGTTGAGCACTATGTATCAAATCGCAACTGCCAACGGATACGGAAAACACATGGTGGACGGGTTGGTAAGAAGTAAGACAAGGCAGCAGGTTCGCAATATGTTATATGCGATACCACCGGACAGGCCGAACATATATGTGGGTAGCCTTACTTACATGGGGCCAGTGTCAGAACGGGCCGCTAAAATATTGCGGAAAGCGGAAGTCAATACAGCTTATAAAACAACGGATAATTTACGTCACCTGTGTAATGGTAAAGACCGGTTGGAAAATGCCAGGAAGTCTGGGGTATACAAATTGGTGTGTGACGAGTGCAATGCTGGGTATGTATGTAGGTCAGACAGGATGAAATTTCGAGACCAGATACAAAGAACATATGGCAGCCCATAGGAACGAGCACCCAGAAAGATCACACTTTGCGAAACATTTATTGGACAGTTGGGACAGCATAATTCGTTGGAAAATATTTAATAAAAATTAGAATCAAATACATAGATAAGATAAAAAAAAACCTTGGCCTCGCCAGGGACGTTGGTGGAATTTTATATAAAAAAAAAAACATTTATTAGACACCTGTCATACTTTGCAAAATAACCACACGTACCAGATTAAGCAAATATGCGATAAAGGATTCCGTTTGTGCGTGTGGGAGCAGCTGGAAATACTGAAACACCAGGGTCAACCTTTTACGTTGCTGAACGACCAAACAAACTTGGTATCATCACTATTGCTACGAACTTTCATTGGTTATGGAACAAACACCACCTAATTTGGTAAACACGCGAGCGATGACGCAACGACGGTTACGTTAGTGAGTTTGAATAGTAACGGTCAGGCAATGACACCTCGTATGACATCATATTACGTTATATAAGGAGCGGTCGTTGCTCGCCGAGCTCACTTTCGGACCGACGTTCGAGGAGTCAACACGTCCTGAGGATGCCTCGTGGAGAGGCGAAACACGTGTCGACGAAAACATCTTGCCGAAGGAGAACAACAAAGCTTCAAGACACAAGGTGCGGTGTTGGTAAGATCTTGAGATCCACGGAGGCCAAGTTGGTTAGGAGGGGAGGTGTGGCGGTGGTATATGGAGGAACACACCTAAAACCATCAAGTCTGTTGTTTGTTGTCGGTTAAGGAGCAGTCGCAGCGGAAAACACTACACATTTCTCCAGAGTTTCAGTTACAATGGATTTCCGCAAAGTAACGCCTGATTCAATATTTTACAAAAATATGTACTTATAAAACAATTATTTCTCTTAAAATAATCTAACTAAGTGTCTTCAATAATATATGTCTATCTTTTAAGGTTAACTCACTAGAACCGTTTTTATGGTAATAACTATTCCACGCGGACGAAGTCGCGGGCACCAGCTAGTTTATTTATATATGGAATACAGGTAATGTATATATACTGTAGTTGAAATAAAGTACACATTGAAGTATATAAATGTGTTGACAACTTCTGGGCCTGAAAACGTAAGATTTATTGTCGGCTATGGGATCAGTTTATGCTTTTCAGTGTGTGTTATGAGTGGGTGATGATGATTATTACAGGCCAAAAAAGAATTACCTACGACAAGTTATTCAATAGTTACTTTTGAGATAGAAACGTTACGCTCATAAATCAAAACAAATCTGAATATTGTGTAACGTAATTCGTCAAAGCATTTGAGCTAAAACTAATAAAAAACTTTGTAGACAAATACTATACGTATCAAGTTTATAATTTTGCTTTCAGCTTTATAACATAAAATAAAATTACAAACTTTATGAAACGACTTTCTCAGCTCATTTCCTCGGCCACTTCTAATCTAGACTATACAAATAAAGAGACATAATGACTCAGAAACTGGAAATAAAGCGGAGTACTTTTAACGCGAGCTAACGACGCGAGCAAAGACGCGCGCGTTCAGCTAACTTAGCCTGAAGCCTCGTTACTTGGTTAGCGGCGTATTGTGAAGGCTCTACAACTAACGATGTGTTAAGTGCTCCAACTTGGGAGAGGCGGCATTTAGCGCCCAAGGAGATTAATACACGAATAAAAAAAAACAAATTTGAATATCCGCTAAGTGAAATAAATTTAATTAAATATTTGGTTTAATCTTTAGCTCAAAGATTTAGATGAGACTATTGCCAGTTGATATAATTAAAAATTATAACAATGCATAAATTGTAATCTCTTTTATAATGTGATTTCAAAATCAGACTAAGAAAACCAAATAAACCAAGTTTCCAATGTCATTTTCTCGAACAAGCCGTTATTTTTAACAAACCCCGCTTTCAGGTCGCCGCTCCCGCCCTGAGCCCTAGACAATCTAGATGCTAAGATACACTGATAACGTTGGGCGTGTTTCCACACATTTTCATTTGGCATATAAATAAATAAATAAATAAATATTCCGGGACATTGCACACAACGCCATCTAGCCCCACACTAAGCTAACGCTTGTGTCGTGGGTACTAGATAACGGATATAATACTTATATACTTTTTTTTTTGTAAATACATACTTATTATACATAGAAACGGCCAGACTCGACACAAGTAATTACAAATTTTAGTATTCATAATTACTTGTCTCATGTGGGAATCGAACCCGCAACCCCTAGATTAGAAGGCAGAGTCACTACCAACTAAGCTAACAGAGCAGTCATATCTCTCTCATCGTCGCTTATCTCTCCCAACTTGCACTTCATTATCTAAAGTGAAAACAGCCGTAAGTGGCACGGGACATTAAACCTTACTACGTCGTGATTAGGTCGAGTTTAGCGGGGAGTTACGTCCGGGCGGGGTATTGTATCATAATGATACTTCGGCTCCGCTTTGCGATGGAAATTAGGCGTCGTCATACATGACTCGTATGAATGTTTAATTGTGTGAGGAATGCGGTAATGAGATCTCTTCGGTGGCGATATGCGCCTGGTACTCGGCGCTCGGGGGCGGCTCTGTGGAATGTGCTCGGGAATTAAAGTGTAGCTTGTGTAACTTACTAATGGCGGTGCGCAGATATAGTAGGTACATCATTTTTCAAACAGAAGACATATATGTGACGTCTTATTACTCCTACAATTTCTACGACAAAGAAGTATAATATTAAGTTATATAATCCCTTTTTTGTATTATATACATTATTTTAGGATAGAATAACACAACAAATTGCAATCGTTGCACAAAAATATCAGCAAAAGTATCAAACTGCCTCATAAATCTGGATTGTGCTATAAATCTAGCTGTGCTTGTTTGTGTCGTTTGTTGTGTAAACAGCGCTGACCTTTCAGCGTGCGATTCTTTCACAATCACGTGGAGCCTCCGCGCTGACCTCCCCCCACTCGATTTAGACTATCCTCATTAATTATTGCAACACTTGATAAACAAACTTGAACTTTACAATGTAGGCCACTCGTGGGCTCTAAAGTTCATATTTGTTTATAACCTTATCATGATAAATGTTCAGTGACGCAGATTTTATTATGACCTATTCCTAGCTCCCACTCTATTGACATTTTTATCTCAGAGGCGTAATATTATTGTACGAGTCAAATGTTTTCCAAACGAAGTTGAACTTTAGAAAATACGAGTAAAATAAGTCCATGTTGTACTCTATACACGTGGCCGGCGAGTTATTTTGGTGTACATTATTTTGAGCGTAGTTGTTTCTCGTTTATATTTTACCGGTTGGAACTTTGAGGTAATATTTAATCGACTTTTCAATTAGTTTATAACGCAGACACATACAATATAACTGAATTTCACTTCGGTTCATATTTTTGTCCAAATTTCACTCTACATATCGTTTTATATCCGAATATTTCCAACGTGAAATTTCCAGTCTATTCTGTGGTGACATAACTTGAAAATGTGACATCCATTTTCAGATTTTAAAAATAATTTGTTTCCGAGCATCGTTCCGTGAGCGCGCCGAGTCCCCCGAGTGACGCCGAGGGCAGCTACTTGTTTCAGCTCGCTCAGAATAACATATTAGCGATCTGTCTTCGTTTTACCACACTGGAAATACTCTTGTAGGCCAAGTAGACTTAAATATGAACCCATTTATAAAGAGAGCTTGCATTTCTGACATTTGGGATAATATTTTGATGAAGAAGCCGTTTTGATTGTGGGAAATTATTTAAACGGAATACGCTATGAAGATATCATTTTTCACATAATGTACGAGAATAAAATGCATGTACAATATTTTCCCTGAATCGATCGTCAGCCAAAACTTTCAGCGCGCCTTTATTAAATCTAGGAAGTAATTAAACAATCCGCCCTGAGAGGTGACGAGAGCTGCCGGTTGCACCTCCGCGGGTGTGATCGTAGTGACTGCATTCACAGTACGCTGATTCTAAGTAAAACACTAAACTTCCTAGAGTCCACAAAAATAAACTAAACTAAATGGCTTTAAGTCGTTGTCGTGCTTGTCATAAGCACAATGTTGTCTCGGAATCAACTATTCAATTATGTAATTATATAAGGGTTGTTATGTACATACTTTGATGGACACAAAAGTGCAAGATAATTAACTAACTATAGGTAAAAGGGTAAAATCTATACTTAGCAGATTCCATTGTTGAATTATTGTTCGGTTAAAAAACAAAATAGATAGGTATATAACGTTGATCCCTTCGCTACTGTTAATACAATGGTAATATTCAGAAATTCATCTGCTGACTATTCTAATAGCTAGAGTTAGAGATGAGTGTGAGTGAACGAGTGAATGAGTGAGCGAGTGAAGTGGTGCACAAAGCCCCGCCAATTATGCCGTGTGGCGTAATTGGCGGGGTGCCGGCGGCGGAGTGCAGGTTCGACGCCGGAGATTGTACTCCGAGTGCGGCTCAGGTGCGAGAAATAATTACCATTTAAATGGAACTTAGATATAGAGACACAGCTCTACCGTTCTGTTTAAACACAGGAAGAGTTTCATTTAATTTTGTCATGAAAGAATAATTACTTATTTTATAGAATAATTCATAATTACAAATTGTTCATTGACTAAACGCATATTTACATTTAATCGAGTATCATATCGAGATTCATTGAAAACATTGAACTGTAGAAGGGGCTGAATGCAAGAAACGTCGGTGGTTCATCGAACAAACAGTCATGAATAAATCTAGACTAACTACTACATTACAGCATCATTCGCTTTCATATAGTTATCTGGCTCACAAATATGAGGTAATTAGTCTGTGCTTATATCTGTAGCACTTCATTACGGTGATTATGATTAGTCGACACCGGGCGCTACACAAGCTTGTCATTTAGATCACGACCTTATTACAACGGACTAAAGGCCATATTGTCATTATCATTTTGATGATTTCGTCATTTCTCGCTCAGTCCTTATGATTGCGTATTTAAGGGTCATATTGGCTTAATTACGGTGATGTAGTTGAATATGGAGATTGAAATTACTCGAGCTAGGAATAGAACATAATTTTGTATTATGAAAGATTGATGTAGAGTAGACAAAACAAGGGGTCGGTTTGCTATTAAGCGGGTATTTGATTGCTTGCTGGTAGATTATAGTACTCGTTAACTATTATCATAAATTAGCCCTGCTATTCAGAAAACTACACAGAATAATATTTGTCAAAATCCTGCTTGAACTTCGGTAGGTATATATGTAGAAGTTTTTTTTCGTGTGTTTAAATCATAGGTACATTTTACGTTGAAAATTACACTCATCTGTATGGTTACAAATTTTTTACCCTTAAAGCTCGCTATCAAGAGTAAAAAACATTCCTAAAGTTGTCATAGTCTAGTTGTTATTTATCCTCCGAAGTAAAATGAGTAGTAAGTGCCCCGCGGCTGCACGCGGCTTAGTGTCTACACTTGTATTGCTGATATACTGTGCCAGGTACAGGACTTGGCATTGTATTTATCTTGTTTAAGTTCAGTATGGAGTAATGTTGTTTTATTCTTACACTTTTATTAATTTAAATTGAAACTTTGTTAGAGGTATAACAGAATATAACAATATGTCATGTATGCAAGTTGTAATATATCACGTAATAACCTAAAAACATACACTAACTAAAAAACATCTAGTCAAAGTAATATCTGCTAGCTAAAAAATCCAAAGACTTTCATATTTGTTACCCGTTCACGGAACCCTATATTGACATGATCGGTTTGCACTTGGCCGGATTTCCCCTCGGAAAATGTGTGTTTCCGGGTGAAGATCCCCGCATGTATGGAAATGATATGATTTATAGTGGGCGCATTAATCGGTCACGCATTAGTAGCGGCACGCAGCCTCCCCGCGCCCCGCGCCGCCCCCGCGCCCCGCGCCGCCCCCCGCGCCCCCCGCGACCTGCCTGCGAATCAACGGAGCCGTATTTCATGGAAATTACGC